>CAUYSK010030114.1:0-144221 GCA_963575035.1 Avahi laniger
TCTTTTGTGTGTAACAGGAGGGAACAAAATGTATATTAGTGTGTGTATATATGATGTATCTCTTGGAGGGCATGCAAGAAGCCCACGTGGATGCCTTAGGGCTGGGACAGGAGGGAGACTTTACTTATGCCCTTCTGTTCCACAAAACAAAAAACTCTTACATCTAATGGTGTTGCTCCCCAGCAAGGCCTCCCTCGTCCTCACGGTAGAGCCAACCATCTTTGCCATGTATAAGAGGCCCTTTGTGAGGGGCCCTGCCCTACCCCAGTCCCTACTCCTAGCCACCCCGCTCTCTGCATTCAAAATTCCAATCGGAGATTTTATTTCAGTTCCTTAATCTCATATACTCTCTCTTGCCCCCAAATCTGGAATGCCCCTGAGGCTGTCTCCAAGAATTCTTGCTTCTAGTCCTCTTGGTGGTGTTGCTTTCTTCTGAAGGCCCTAGGCAGCCTGGCTGGTGCCTGACTTGCTGTGGCAGTGAGCCGTGAGTGAGGAGGCTCCCCTGGCAACACAAGGACCTGCGCAGAACTGGGCCCACGCTTTGGGCTATGTGTGTGTGGGTGCATCTGCATCCTGCTTGGGGAGGAGTGTAGCAGTCCTTATTCTCCCTCCTGCCCTCTAGTAGACACTCCAACCCTGGGCCCATTTCCACCCAGGCTGAGAGACTGAAAGGACCCCAGGGGCTGCTGAGGCATCTCATGTTTTCTTAAGTGGGCACAGGGACGAGGCTTTGTTCTAAGTCTGTATTGCACCTACCGTTTCCAGAAGGAAGTTGGTGCTTATGTCCTACAAGCTATCCTCTGTCTCCAGACATCCAGCTGGTCAGCACTCGAACCTCAGAAAGTCCTGTGTACAAGAAGACAGCAGACCCAGGGCCTGTGCCCTTTAAATCTATGTGTTTTGAGGGGCAGGTTGGATATAAATGCTTTAGAAGTACACCTGGATAAACTAAGTGAACTGCAGGTGAATGAGGGCTTGGATTCTGTGTCTTAGAAGGAATGAGAGAAGGTATGTAGCGTCTGTGCTGTCTGCTCTGGGATTGGACTTGTCCATTTGGCAATGGATGGAGGGACATGATTTGTCATATATGCATTTTATTTCTCTTGTCCAGTTTGCTCTCTTTGTACATATTCTATTTTGAATGAGTAACAGTCATAGACCAATGTTAAAAAGGACTCAGGTACAGGAAATCAATGTTTAGCCTCTTCCCAGTGAACAGATTTGGGATAAATATAACAGAAAGCAAAGTGTTGAGCTCCAACTGGACAGATTTGATTTGGGGGCCGTAGATTCATCTGACCTCACTTAACCGAGCCTGTTAATAATTTTATGGCATGGAAAACTGGAAATATCTCCCAAGGACATTGGAACAATCAGAGAGACACCCAGTCCCGGCTGTGGTTCCCACAGGAGGATTTAGCTGGAGCCTGGCGGCCACATCAAATTCCAGCAGCTCTGGTAGGATCATTTCATTCACCAAAGCTCCAATTTTGTTTCTCCTGGATTGGATTTAAAAAACAAAACCTCAAAAACTGTGCAACACACTATTTAAAAACATGTTCTCTGAGTCAAACGTAAACACAAAGCAGTATTTTATAAAGTATAAGCTTTATAAGGTTGCCAGAACGTTTCTCCATTGGCTTTAAAAACTGAAGTAGAAACCACTTAAGAGTGAAAAATATTCCATGGAGGAAATTCTCAGACATCGAATTCCTGGGTTTATATCACAGAGAAGTCAGTGTCTGTGGACAAGAGCCCCAGGGCTGAGGCTGGGTGGGAAGCCACTGGGCCAAGTTGAAGCCTGGGAGGATACCATGCGCCGGGGAAATGTCATTTGCTCCGAAGGAGCTGCTCACCACTGTGCACTGGAAGTGAGATGTCATGCTGGTTTTGCCAAAGTTTTCCAGTATCCCAGTCACCTACATTTCCCACTTCACACACTGTCCCAGATGTGTAGACGGACAGAGGAACCACTCTCCGTTCTTTATCCACAGGGGCCAGGAGCTGAGAGTGGGGAGTGTGAAGCCCACAGACTAAGGGCTGATTTGGAAACAGTGCCCTAGGGGTTGACCCATTTCCAGAGACTTCCAGTTCAGGCTCTAACCTCCCATCACCACTCCCGTTACCTACTGGGCCCTCCTCTTCTTCCCCCGTGTCCTCTTTCCCAGCTCTTTTGTTTTCAGCTCTTAGAAATGACAAGTGAATAAATCACTCACCATTCTTGGGCCAACTTCTGGGCATCCCTCACCCCTGGTGGGCACTTCCCTATTGTATTATGGGATTTCCATCAGCTCGTCCTGAGAACAGTCTCCCACACTTGAGTTTTATAGGCTGAGCCCAGAGCTCCGGGAACAAGAACAGGGCACTTTATAGCCATTGGACAGAATAATTTTGTCTGAATCTAATGCAGTATTGGGGAGGTATAAATTTTCTTTTTATTTTGTTTCTATTATATAAAAGAGCTGGACTATGTGGATTGGAAAGAACTGGCCAGCACCACCCGTGGGATTCAGATGGGTTGAGAAGCACCGAATGGCCGGGGGGCCCGGAGCTGCTGTTAAGTGTCCAGCGGCTGAAGCGCCGGGGGAAGGGGTGGTTCGCAAGTGCCGAGATGTGTGGATGGAAAACGTGGACGTGCTCGTGGCAGCCTGTGCGAGGATATCTGTGAGGTGGGGGCTGGGGTGCGACGTGCCAGCCTTGCCCACCAGCCAGCAGAGGGGAAACGGCAAACTGGGGGCTGCCACGGCTGTGCCTCTGGGTGGGCCAGATCCACCCTGAAGGCTCCGCAGTTTCCTCGAGGAGGAGTAGGTTCTGGTTATGGGTGAGATTTTCACGAATGAAAGGATAAAACATCTGCCCTCCCCCCAACCTTCCCCTAAACCTCTGGGGACAACAGGTCTTGGGCTGATCGGGTGTCATGGCCAGTGACACAAGTAGTGACTGTTCCAAGAAACAAAGCAAGACACTTCCATGGGGGTTTGGACTCTACCCTGGTATTGCCATTTGGTTCCTCTCTCCGTTAGCACGTAGGGTTTGAGCTGAGAAGACCCTCCCTCTTTCGCTCCTACACTTCTCTCTCCTCCCTTGGTAATACTACAGCCATACTCCAAGAAATAGCTCATTTGGGTTACAAGAATTCTACTTTATGAGGATTTCATTTTATGTCTCAACTTATGAGAAATTTCTTTGTTTGCAGAAGCCAGTTTGGATTTTGCATGTCTCTTGAGCAGCTAAGCCTGGTGAAAAGGGAGTCACCGTGTGGTCATTGTCATAATGTCAAGTTGTGGCTGCCTCAGGGAGCTCTTGGGTTGCTAGGTTATAGTGGCAATAACCTCTATATTTTATGTTTTCTTTTGTTTGTACTCTTTTTTTTTTTTTATGCTGGGGGTGGGTGGGGATTACAGGTTTAATTACATAAATTTCGAACATCATAGGTCAAAACCCAAAACAAACCCAAGGCTCAGAGAGATTAATTTGTCTAAGATCATACTGCCAGAAAATGCTGGAGCCAGAATTCAAACCCAGGTGTGTCTCTCCAGCCATATGCTTAACTGATGCAATATTTAAATTTATATTAACATATATCGTACTAGAATTAGAAATATTAGAACACAATTCAAGCTATATGTAGGTCAAAGGCTCTGTGGAGCCTGCTGTTTATGCTGTGATTAAGGTGTAAAATATTTCAAAGGCAGTAAGAGGGGAGAGCCAGCTATAAACAGTATCTGCAAGGTTAGAGTTTGTATTTAGAAACATGCCCCGAAGTCGGGCGACACATTTATTGGCTATTCTGGGCACAGATCAAACTGCATACATTTCTACATCCCTTTTCCCATCTTTCAGTTAAAAAGCAGCTCATAGTAGAAAATGTAGTTTGTGTAGAACGGCCAGGTGGGAACAGTGAAAGGGATTTCATACTCGTTCTTCCCTGCGGGCTTATTTCTAAGACTCAGTTCTTATTTTCTAATCGATCATGTTGACAAAAAGGAAAAAAGACACACACCAGTGTTACAAAACCTTGTATTAATCATTTCCCTTCACTTTCAATATAACGTTGATATGAAATATAGCCATGATTCTTAGTTACATGGGAGGAAATGAGTAATAAATACATTGTAGCAAGTTTAAACCACAAGGGTGTTTCACTGGTAACAATATTTGAAAACTGTACACTTGCAAAGAACAGCATCTTCAAACATTAGTATATCTGTATATCAGTAAAGCTTTTACATGTAACAAACATGCTCTTTCCATATATGACAAATTTAAAAAATATGCATTGCTTGGCAACATGAACTAGGCAAAAATATTTCTTTGTTCACTAACTTTATACAGGAAAACAGGACGAGAGGCATGCATGTACAATACGGATGCCTGCACAGGGCATGCAACAAAAGAAAGCTTTTTAAAAGTCAGCTTACATTAGGCATAAATACATGAGGGTTATATATTAATAAGGGAGGAAGTCTTCTGTTTGACATTATTAACATTCCTGTTTTCTTCCTATTCCTCCCAGAGGAATACACATTCACCTTTAAGTAAAGATAAAGGAATTACAAAAAAATAAAACTCACTTTGCAAACATCTCTGATGACTTGT
This sequence comes from Avahi laniger, assembly GCA_963575035.1. Taxonomy (NCBI): domain Eukaryota; kingdom Metazoa; phylum Chordata; class Mammalia; order Primates; family Indriidae; genus Avahi; species Avahi laniger. Next base: position 4,600 of record CAUYSK010030114.1, read on the forward strand.
AAAAAAAAAAAAATCAACATTAGTGTTGTTACAGCTCCATGTGCAAATTATCCTTCTGCAGGTTTTTCCTGTATCAGGCACACCACAGCGCCTTGGTCAGGCTGCTTCCCTGCGCCCGAGCTGGAGCTGACTGCTGCGGACCTCTGCAGAGGGGCAATGAGTTGGGGGCCTGCTTTGCCTCCCCTCGCCATCCTTCTGGCTGCATGTCTATGCATTCAGCCCAGCACAGGCCCCCAGCCCAGGCTCCTTGGGAATACACATCTACAAACCTTGCACGGGCAGTAGCTTCAAGAGGTGCAGAAGAACAAAACACCCGGAGAAGGCTCCCATTCCGTAAAAGGCAGTCAAGGACACCTCAAAAGAAACCCTTGTTTCCCTCAGTGTCTCTTCTAATGAATGGGAGAGACAGGGCCCAGCTGTAGCTCAAATCCTGGGTACCAAAAAGGGACCTTCTATATACGGGATTTGAAGGCTTGGTGCACACAGCCACCCCGGCAGGCAGACCCAGCGTGTCTGTTTCGCTTGCTGGCTCTTGTTTAAAAAAGTGAAAGTCAAAAGCATGTGGAAAAAACATAGCAGCAGCAACGTTTCATGTCTTGTACACAGTTCATGTGTTTCTTCCTACTGTTTCTGGTAAGAAACCACTATGAATAAAAAGCACCAATAAAACATACATGATAACAATATTGTAGAACACCACTGTCCCTGGGACAGTGTAGAGATGCCAAGTACACACTGCTAAATCAGAACACGGGGGAAAAACATACAGTGAAATAGATTTTACTCTGAGATTTTTAAATCATTTACTATTAATATAAAACAGTTGCATTTGGGGGGCAATGGGTGAAAATACAAAAAAAGGCACTGCCGCTTTATTACTAAATATCCGACTTCACAGCCTTATGCGTGCAACGGTTTGATTCTTTTATAAATAATACTCCTTTGCTTTAGGAGTTCTAAATTGAGCTGTATACCTGCAGTCAACACAGGACTCAAAACAGTGTGGGAACAGGCTCCTAAAATTTATCCGAACATTCAACTTAAAAAAAAATTAAAACACTAATAGCAAAACAAAACTAAGTAGATAAATCTATACATAGTCAATGAAAAATAAGCTTTTCTTTTTTTTTAAAAAAAAGAATTATGTTGTTATTAATAACAGATTTTATCATGGTTACCAGCCATAGCAAGTTAATAAGTAACATATCCAAAATAATATCTCTAATAATCAGATAACCATTGTTTCTATATTCAGTGAAGGAATAAATAGAAATTCAAATTTGCAAATACTTTAAGGTCTTCCTTTTAAAGGATTCATGCTAACGTGATTGTGTTCACAATCTGTTTTCTGAATAACACGAGTCTTTATAGATATGTGTTTTGCAGCAGATCTGAATGCTTTCTTCTTTCTCAACAAGGTGTGTAATACCATTGTTTTTTCTCCTCTTTATTCACTTTCTCAGCATCCATAAAACACATTCACAAACCCTCTGGTCTTACCTTTGGCCTTCAACATTTGACCTATTTATTCTTCCTACCTCACATGGGGTCATTCATCCCAACATATTCCCCAAGTAACAATGAGCTTATTTAGAAAAGGGATGTGGGGTATGAATGTTAATGGCACTTGGTTAAAAATAATCAACTAAGAAATGCTGTCTCTGTCTGTGCATGGATTTGCATCTTTAGAACTCAGTTACCCAAGGAGAGGTCTACACCTTTTTTTTATGCAATGCGTGAAACCTTGGATTCAAGCCTCCTCCGCTCATGAAAGATTCTCTATGGTTACATTGCTCTCACCTTTTTAGACTGCAAAGGGGTTCAGAACCCTTGTTGCAGCATCCAAGACTGGATGGGTATATATTTTTAATTTTGAAGGTAAAAGAAAGTTGTTTAGATTTCATTAAGGCTTTTAAAATCTGTACGTACTTCATTAGCTTTAAAAAAAAAAAAAAAGCCCATAAACGAGTGCAGTGATTTTCACGGCCTGATCTCTTTAATTTCAACTGACTTCACTAAAAACAAAACAAAAAACCCATCAGACTCATCCATTTAATAGACAGGCCTTATACCATCTCCCTCATCTCGCCTCTGGCTGAGCGCCCATACCATCATTCCCACAACCCAATTTTCCAGTGCAGAGCACAACTTCTCTAATACCCTCCACTGCGTCAAATTCTGAACTGTAGCCCTTCTTGCCCGTAAGAAATAGAGCTATTACTTCGTGGTACCATAGTTTGTTAATCTCTCACCATGTAATGAATGTTTGTTTTTTTCTCCCCTCTGTGTGGATGGATAAATCAGCCAACAATATAGTAAATCTGTAACTTACACTGTGTGGATAGGGCCACTGTTTCCACTGTGAAATTAACATTTCCTATGCCTCCTTTCACTGCCCACCTGGGACGGTGGGGCTGTACCACGTGGACCGAACGCCTCCCTGCATGCTCTCTCTGGCACTTGCTGACTGACCTTTTATACACTCTTGCTGGATCTTTCTCTTCTCCTCTTCCTTAGCAGCAACCCCAGGCTCAGGTTCCTGCTGGCGACTCACTGCAAATGTTTTGAGCTCATCCTCTGGGTATTAGACCTCCCACGAGGGGAGAATGTCCATCCTGGCCTAGTCTCCACCTTGCCTTGTACCCGCCTGTGTGGATGTGGAGCAAGCCTGGAGTGACAGGATGGAGCCCTGGGCGGGGGCTACAGGGACAGGTTTCTTGGTCAGAAGCAAATCCAGCACAGAAAGAGGCCGTGGGATTCTGTTAGACCCCCTGCGTGACCTGCGAGCAAACTCATAACTATCACATGGTGCCATCATCCTTGTGCTCTCACCCAGTGCCACCCTCCTTCTGGCCACATCTGTGTCCCTCGTGTCCACCCACATGCTCTTCCCACCTACTGGCGAAAGACGAACAACTCAGGCCTACGTGACTGCATCCATCTTCCCAAGAAGCAGAGCTTGGCAGCCGTTTTAAAACGCATCCCTGCTGCTAATATAAAAATAGAGGAAAAAAAATGAATCCGTAACAACAAATCCTTTACAAAAACCGTAGTATGTAGAGAAGTTCTACCCAAACTCTTTACACATTATGTACCCTTTAAAATTGTCATGTAAACAATACACAAATCAAAAGTTTATCTGAAGTTTTGTTGGAGGGAATTTCTTCCTTCTTGCCCTGGTTGCCATGGGGCCCTCTCTGTGGCTGTTTCAAGCAAGGCCTCGGGGAGATCCAGTCGGGATCAGATTGGGCATAAAAGGTGAGCCGCCTGCTTGCTTGGGAAGCGCGGACCCGCACCACCCTCTGTGGCCGCCTGTGCAGCCGGGCTCTCTGAAAAGGCTCCCACCTCCCTCCCGTGTGTCTTGTATCTCTTGCGGGGCAGTACTTATTTTCCCTTTCCATCCAGGAAGCCACCTGCGTTCCTGCCACCCCTCCCAGTCCCGTGTTTCCCTAGAGACCCCTCCCCACCCCACACACCAAACCATCCCATGACAGAAACAAATGACAAAAGAACCAATCCCAGGTCTACTGATATGTTTACAAGGATGACCTACGCTCTCACAAAATCAAAACGGGAGAGGGACCAGGGGAAAAGAGGCTGCAAAGCGTCTTGAAGGATTCTGTGCAACCCTGAAGATGGCTGACACTGGACCCGCAGCAGTCGATTTCACGGCCAGCGCGGTCACTCTCGTCTTCAGCTTCTAGATTGTGGAGGTCCGGTCCACCCCATCTGGCAGAGAAAGCAGCACACAGGGGCCTTGGGTGAGTAAGGCAAGTCCATTCACGCCCACGTACACCAAGGCCGTGCACAGCCGGTCTCCCAGTCTCTGAGGACAGATAGGGGCTACATTTGTTCATTCATTCACATACCCACCCACTCGATATCTGGGGAACATAAGCTATTCTTGCCAGGAGCCATATTGATCCATACTGAAAACCACATGAAGAGACCTAATCCTTGCCTTCCAAGTACTCACAATCCAGGCTGGATGCAATGTAAACCACAGTGATGCTGTGAGTGATAATTGTTATAATGGAGTGTGTTCCAAGACGTCAGGAACACAGAGGAAGGAACATTTAAGTTGGCCTTGGGAGGTGAGGGCCGTTTCACAGGGCCCCAACATGAGTTTTGCTGCTGGTGCTGGCAGGAGAAGAAAGAACATGCTAGGAGAGGACGAGGAGGGGGGGGCCTGTGTGACAACAGTCGTTGATGGACGAGGGGAATGGAGGGGGGTGGGATGGGGCTGCAGAGCCAGGCAGGGGCTGCACCAGGCACCGGTGGATCTAACTGCCTCACGTTCCTTTCTTTGGCAGCATCTCCAAGTCCCAGATGAAAGACTGGGGACAAAGTGGCCACAGCCAAGCAGACCAGGGGGATGCAGGCATTTGTCCCAAACTGATCCAGATTCTGTCTCAAGAATCTGATCGATGTCAGAGATGTCAGAGGTAGACGTGTGGGCACTTGGAACTGAAAGGTGTTGTGGGAGGGGGAGAGTACTGCCGTCTGAGCCCCAGTATCTCACACCTGGTCCACCAGACGGAGCACGTCTCTGTACTAGGCAGAACTCAGGTGTGGGAGGGGAGTGGCGGAGTATTCCATGGAAAGCTGGCAGACCCAAGTGCTATGGAGGAGCGCTGAGCCCACTGCCGGGGGTCCTGGCTGCCTCTTGGGTGGTTCCAGGCTGGCAACTCTCCCACCTGAGCCTCGAGGGAAAATGTAGGAAATAGTCCAGAGAGACCCTGCATGAGGTACTTTCCTTTGATAAAGAGCGTCTGGCATTCTTGCTACTAACGATGATAATGCTAGTGCTTAGCAGTTTGATAAGAGCTTCCAAAATGCCTATTATCTGAGATAGATCAACTTTGCCAGGTTTCCCCCAATGGTAACATTTTGCAACACTACAGCATGATATCACAATTAAGATACTGATGTTAATACAATCCACTGATCTTATTTCCCCAGTTTTACCTGTGTGTGTGTATTAAGTTCTATGTGATTTTCAAGGAAATTTTAAAGAAAGGAGGCAGTGGTTCCTGAGAGTGTCTGTGGTGTTTTAGATCATCAATCCCAGCTGCCCACAGTGTGAACTTCTAATCAGTAACTTCTCTTCACCTTCTGTGGGTGTCAACCTGAGCCTTCTGAGTGGGGGCTCTGCGGTGGTAACTGCAGATGGGAAAACCGGGGGTGTTGTGTACGTGTGTGTCCACACTCATGGGTGTTTGCGGAAGTCCCTCTGTTGTGGGAGGATGTTTGTAGAGGTCCCTCCCTCGTCTGTGGAAGTGCAGTACACACTCTTGCTGGGGCTATTGGCCCACTCATTCATGCCAAACCTCTATAGCCATAAATGCAGGGAGCTGGCAACATGAAAATCTCAACTAACCCGACCCAGAGATGCATTTTCACTGAATTCCAACCCCACGCCTCGTCCTCCACAGGTGAGAGTGTTCCTGTGGGGAAATGTCCAACAGGTAAGTCCAGACGCGACATTTATAGCTGTGTGCTGGACACCTCCGGAGGGGCATCATTCGCATGCAACTGTCGTAGGTTTTATGGTTATTACAACAAATTTCCAATAAATGTCAGCACAGCCTCTTTAGAGACTCTGTACTTTGCACAAAGTCTGCAAGAAAGGGGTAAGGCGAGAAGGTGAGAAGGAATAGCGAGGGCAGTGTCTACAGAGTGAACCCCAGAACATGAGAGAACGGACTGTGTGTTGCTCTCGCTGGTGTGAGTCACTGCAGACTCCACTCTGCTGGGAGGAGCCTGGCGTTTGCAGCCCTGGGTGTTCCCGCCCACGGAGCCCCTCTGCAGGAGGAAGAGAACGTAGGCTTGGCCTTGAGACTTCCTGAACACTCAGGGCCGCTAAGCAGAAGCAGGCCCACCAGAGCTTGATGGAAGCCTTAGGGGTGAGACCTGCAAAGCAAGATGCAGAAGCGACCCACCAGCTGGTGGGTGGGGAGAGGGAAGAGACGGGAGGGAAGGCCAAAGAGCAAAGTGGCTCAGATTTGGCATCAGGAGGGCAGCAGTTACAGAAACAGAGAGCAGGGATGTTGGCACAAAAGGATGGGTCCCCAGGGGCCAGTCATGCTAGAATGCCTTACTGGGATGCGGCGTCCCGGGAGCTTGGACACCCTCCTCCTCCATTCCGGAGTCATAAGTGGAGGACTGTTTTTGACTACGCTTTTCTCTCTTCCCTAGTCACTCGTATTCCTGTAAAATGACTTAATTCATTGGCATCTGTCTCCAGCAAGGTCACCTTCCCGGCACCTGGAAGGGGTCAGTCAGCAGAGAGGCGCTGTCATAGCGGGAGGGCACAATGCCACTGTGCCCAACTAGGCCACCCTGAACTTAATTTGCATTCTCTGCTTAAGAAGCTGCTTACAAGGCTTCCCACCAGTGGGGATTATTGAGAAAAAACACAGCAATAAAAAGGCTTAGGAGATTAGCAAGATGAAAACATTAGCAAAAAACCATCAGTTCAGAGAGGTTTTCTGTAAAAATAGAAGAATGGACTAAAAAAAGAAGTCTTTTGAATGAAAACCCTCCCTTAATAAAGAGCGTTTGGCATTCTTGCTACTAATGATGATAATGCTAGTACTTAGCAGTTTGTAAGAGTTTCCAAAATGCCTATTATCTGAGATAGATCAAGCCCTGGGGGGAAGGTCAGTTCTCCTTGCTGACTCTGGAAAGCAGCGAAAGCCCGAGCCTCGTCCCTCAGCCAGCCGGCCTCTGGGGTAGGGGAGCACACGGGCTCCCTGCAGTGGGCTGAGCGTGGCCGAGCCCACGGTGGGGCTCCCCTCACAGTGTCCGAGCTCTGGCAGATGCCTGCTAGGGACGCACCAGCTGCCACCCTAACTCGGGCCCATGAAGACTCTTATCACTACTTAAAATTTTTTTTTAAATAGATATATTTGCACATCATAAATCTTACCCTTCAAAAGTATACAATTCAGTGGTTTTTAGTGTATTCACAAAGTTGTGCAACCATCACCACTGTCTAATTCCAGAACATTTCATCATCCCTCAAAGAGATCTGGTACCTATTAGCCGTCACTCTCGATTCCCACCTCCCTCCAGCCCCCGGCAACCACTAATCTGCTTCCTGTCCCTGTAGATTAGCCTGTTCTGGACATTTCGCATGAATGGAGCCCTGCACTATGCGGTCTTGTACATTTGGGCTGTTTCATTTAGCACAGCGTGGTCAAGGCCCGTCCGCACCGTGGCACGTATCGGTACTTCTTTCCCTTCTAGGGCTGAATGCTGTCCTGCTTTTTGGCTATACCACATTTTGCAGATCCATATTCATCTGGTGATGGACATTTGGGGGCTCATTACTCAAGGGGGAGCTGCTGACCCAATATCCGTAAGGTGGAGAAGATGACATGGGGCCCCTCCTGCCAGAGGTACTAGGGCTGGCGCAGTGGCGCTGAGGAGCATCTAGGATCTGAATGGCTAAGGAGGGCCAGAGCAGTGGTTTGCAAGTGGGGTTCTCTAGAGCCCCAGGGGAAGTCACAGAAGGGGCTGTGCCTTTCCACCACCTGTTTGGCCTGAAGCCTTGGGATGTCACAGAGGCCGTGGGAGGCCTTTATTCCCCTCCTCGCACTGAGGTCAAGTGGGTGTAGCCCCAGCCCTCCACTCCGTTCCATGCAGAGCGTTTATCTGTTTGGTTTCAGGATGAGATTGTGTTTGCAGAGACTAAAAATCTAAAAAACCCCCAGTCCGGAGGACAGAGCTCTCTGGAGCAGGGGCTGATGGCAGCTTTTCTCCCAGCACTGCCAGATGGCGCTCACCTCGGCCTTAGGTGTGAGGAGGGCCCTTCTCCAGGTGGGTAAGTGCATCCACGCTGGGCAGGCTCACAGGAGGTCTCTCTGGGCCTCTGTGACTCAGAGCCTCCCAGAAAGCTGGCAGGAAGGGGCAGGCATCTCCTCTCCTCTGCCTGCCAAGTATCCGCAAACATCCAGGCCCAGAGAAAGGTGCCCATTTAGCTGAGGGCCTCCCAGGCCGCCGTGACCAGGCAGGGCCTCAGAACAAACAGTCAGGGGTAGCACAGCTGCTCGCAGGCCGCAGCCCCCGTTCCCGGCTCGCCTGCGGATGTGCTGGCACATGCAACTCGACCTGTCCCTGTCACACGGCAAAGGACGCCTCGGCTTGCTTGGGGCTCCAGGCGTCTCGGAAGCCGTTTGCAACAGGGAGACAGAAAAACAAGCAGGGGTTTTTGTTTCAAAAATTCTATTTTTAGAGCAAGCTGGGATGTGCTTGGACCAGGCTAGGGGATCCAGTGCCGAGAAGGAAAGCATCCAGTGCTGTGTGGGATATTCCCACTAAAAGCCACGTCCTGTGTGCCTGCTCCCCCAGCCTCGGCATTTGGCTGGGACAGCCGCGTGGTGTGATTCCGACGTGCGCTGCGGGGGGAGCTTCTGGGGCTCTGACTCACCTCCCAGAGAGGAGGAGGAGGGCACTGTGGGCTGCTCGGCATGGTGTGGCCAGAGGAGGGTCCAAAAGCCCCTCAAGGCCACTCTCTCTGTCCCCTGCCGCCTCCTCCTCATCCCTTTCTCATTCTCCTGCGCTATGGCGAGAGTGTAGACAGCAGATGGCCAGCACTTCTCCCAGGTGCACGTAACAAGGACATGCAGGAAGGACACACTCACCTCCCAGGGCGTGTTCGGTCATACTGAGGCACAAGGACTCCAGCCTGTTGTTGATGTCAGGTTCAGTCACAGGAAGCTGGAATTCTGTAGGGGATACAGGGTTATGTTGGTGACAGGGACTCTAAGGACGAGGAGAAAGTACACGTGGTGCCACCAGGCTCCACCTGCCAGGGTGAGGGACTGTCAGGGAACATTACAGTCAGGGTCAAACAACCTCTAGGGCTGGTTGACACAGAGTCCATTGTGAACATGGGCAGCTGGAACAAAACCAGTGACTAAAAATAGCTGGTCAGAGTCATAGTCTCTCCCTCCTCACAACCCTCCAGCGGCCTCCCGTCAGAGGGAAAGCCAACCTCCTGCTGTGGCCCATAAGGCCCCCAGTTACCTCCCTGCCCTCGTACAGCTCTGCCTTTCCTTGCTCCCCTCCCAGGACCCCTCTACCCCAGGACCTTTGCACTGCCGTTCCCCTAGGCCTGGAATTCAGATACTCAGAAAGGTTCTCGTGGCCCACTCCCTCCCTGCATTCTCATTTCTGGATCTCCTGCCTCATAAAGGACTTTCAGTCCATTGTGTGTGAACAGTACCTCCCCACACACCATCCTTTTTGCCCTGCTTTACTTTTCTTGAGAGCCTCCACCAATATCTGACATACTATGTATTTATTTTCTCCTCGCCCCCCAGCTGAATGTCACTTTGTTACAGCAGGACTTAGCTCTGCAATGACACATGCGCCTGGCACATTTTTGCCTCATCGCGAGGAGTGAGGAAGGAAACTCACGGCACGGGGAGCACCTTTTCTGATACCGGCCCTGACCTTCTGCATGCCACCTATGTGTCTACAGAGCGAGAAGCGGAAACTCTGACAGCTAAGAACCGTGAGATGCTATGGAGGGGTTTGTCCTGGGGCATGGGGACGTCTCAATATTGCCACTGCCTTCCTGTGTGATCTGGGAAGCTGTTCCCTGCTCTTCTACCTGTCAAGTGGGAAAAGCATCCTGTGGCCCAAACTTCAGGTCACTTCCCTGTTCTCACATCTCCAACCCAGGGGGAACATGGGGGAAGAGAGAGACAGAGATATGAAGACGAGATTGGTGGTTTGGTGGGATAGGAAGTTAAAGCCAATGGCTAAGCCAAAGTAATTCTTTTCCTTGGTTAGCTGTCCATCAAGATCTTTGTTGCAATTTGAGTTTCCCATTACCAGGTAGTTCAGAGGCTGGCTTCCCTTATTTAAAAATAAGGGATAAGGGATGTTGCTTCCCTTATTTAAAAATCTCAAAGAAAAGAGAAGGTTGGTAATGGATCAATATGGAAGGCACCAGGGAGCAAAGAGTGTTCTTTCTGACACGAGTCCCCAGCATCAATGGGTTTGGAAGACAACCATGCCAATTCACGCATGGGCGGAGGCTGATGGAGCTCCCAGGGAAGTGGGGAGCTGAGAAGATGGCCGAGTCTCTCCCCAGCGCCCCCACTAGTTGCTCTTCGAGTAGGGTCGAGGCAATCAGACAATCCCAGAGGGAAGAGATTTTAGTATTTTCATCCATTCATGTGAAAATCATATGCATGCAAAAATTAGCAGTCTTTAGGGTGTGAAATCTATAAAATAGAAACACAATTTTATATATAGCGAGTTAGCAAATATGAAAAAAAACAAACCTCAGCAATTATAGCCATCCATATGCTCATTGTAAGATTTAGTTTACTCTCCAGCGCTCCCCTTTAAACAAACACTGTGGAGAGATTTGGATAAATAAAGATGCTCGACATTTGGAGAGAAATGTTTCAGCTGCAAGATTTCTTGCCAACACGCAGCAAAATGCCATTTTCCAAGCCTGGGATTGCGTGTTCCAAAAAGGGGGCTGAGAAATGCAGGGCTCTCCGCTCCAGAATCCCCAAACCTTCGTGGCTGCTCTTTTAGGTGGGAAGTAGGGGCGCTGGCTTCTCCTCCCCTGCTCTTCTGCAGCGCTGGGGAGCCGTGACCCACACCACTCTGAGCGGCTCTGAAAAATTCTAAGTCTCGGGAGAAGCCCATATGTTCACACTGCAGAGTTTCCTAATAGTGTGACTTTTTAATTGTGTATTTGATAAAAACAGATCCATGGACTCTTGCCACACACACAAGACAGAGGGAGACTAGTTGGGCAGAAAACAGCTTCCATCTCAGGCTAGAAACCCTCAGCTGCGTGGGGCTTGGTGGGCAGAGCTCTCACCGGAGCTCTAGAGGGGCATTTGGGCAGCTCCTGCCCTGCAAGCCCACGTTAAACCTGAGGCCAACTCTTTCTACAGCTCCTGCTGACCCTGAGGGCTCATCTGATTTATCCTGGGCCCCCAGCTGTCACAGAGCAGGCAGACGCAGTTGAGAATCCTCAGTAAGACGAGAGAGAAAGACCCCTCTTAAACTGAGCCTTCTCTGCTGTTGCCAAAGTAGGCCTATTTCAGCAGCTCAGGTGACATCTCTGAGTGCCAGGAATTCTTCTCTTCCTTACCAAGACTCCACCCCGGGATTTAGTGAGGATCCCAAGTTCTGGGATCCCCAGGGTCTAGGCTGACTTGACACTTTTTAATTGTATCTTCTCAGAAGTCCCACATGTACAGGGTAGTCTAGTGCTCCATATCAGAGTCAAGAAAATTCCAGAAGCAAGCAGCAACCCATCCCTAATGAGATGCTGCTGCAGCATCCAACTGAGCAGCCCGCATGGCTTCTCCTTGGCAGAAACTGTCCGCCCTGCTGAGTCTCCCATGTGTCGCACCTATAGTGCAGTTGTGAAGCTCTTTCTCCAAGGCGCTGAGGGTAAGGGGCCAGTTTCTTTAGAACATTAGAATAAGAAATAGGCCAGAGCCTTCTAGGAAAACACTTTAGAACCCTACTTTGCCAACGACAGCTGAAGTTACTCTCCTGAATAACTAGAAAGGTTTTCTGTCTGGTTAAGTGAGAAGTGGGGTTGCGTGAAGGAGAGCAGGGAAGACAGGCTGCCTAGGAGGGGGAAAGGGGACAGAGAAGTGGGACAGGGACTGCTGTGATGAGACAAGGGAAGGTGAGGGCCAAGAAGAAAGCTGGAGGGTGGTAAAAAAAAAAAAAAAGACAAGAACTGGTGTGGGCAGGAAAACAGAGCCAACCTCTGTATCCATTGTCCACCAGTCCTGAGAGCAGGGCTATTTGCCCTACCTTATTATAAGACAGGCACAGTGGCTCATGCCTGTAATCCCAGCACTTTGGGAGCCCAAGGTAGGGGGATTGCTTGAGGCCAGGAGTTTGATACCAGCCTGGTCAACGCAGCAAGATCCCATCTCTACAAAAATTTTTTTCAAAAATCAGCTGGGCATGGTGGCGCACTCCTACAGTCCCAGCTACTCGGCAGGCTGAGATGGGGAGGATCCCTTGGGCCCAGGAGTTTGAGGTTGCAGTGAGCTATGATGACGACATTGCACTCTGGCCTGGGTAACAGTGAGACCCTGTCTCAAAAAAAAAAAAAAAAAAAGAAATGTTTATGTAGTACTTTACATGATTCCTGTTCTTGTTTCTGCCTCTGCATGGAAGCCCTTTCCACTCCCCAAATGGACCCAGTGCATCAATGACACGCTTTCTCTCCCTACTCTTCCTAAAGGCAGTTCTCTGGAAGGACTCTGAAAGTCACATTGAGGAGGAAATGAACGATAACATCCTAGGGCGCTGTGCTCCTAGGTACGCGGCGTTCTAAAGGCGGACAAATCCCAACCATGGCTGGTGCATGGGGAAGGTTTGCTATGGTGAACCGGTAAGTCACACCGTGAGGGGCTGCCATGGCAGGCACCACCACGTCCCTCTCATATCCAGGTGGCTCTGTACCGAGGGCGGTTTCCACATGGTATAGTGCAAGGGGAAGATGAGATTCCCTTGCTGCTCAGCCCACCCTTCTGGTGGTTTTCCTTAAAAGCCTGCTCTGCGCTTTCCTTTAGGCCCTCCGGGTGGTGGAGAACCACAAGGCCTTTCAGGGGTGCCAGAGCCACTCCACGATCCTCTCTGATGGGATCCCAAGGGCACCTAAGCCTGGGTCAGCAGGAACAGAGCTGTTTCCAAAATAAAGCATCACTCTCCAAGCCATTTCCAAATGAATTTTCTAGTTGGGAAAACACCCTGCCTCTGTGAGGAACGTGACCATTCTAGCTTGCCAGGTGCCATGCTTGTATTGAGCTCAAGTCACCCTCCTGGTGAGTCTACCTCACCTTGTCCTGTGCACTCCGGGGGACCAGCTTAGTGCTTCTTACTCATCCCAGAGGTCACTGAGAGGCCAGTGGCTTTCCTGGCTGGTCCTGGGAAACATCTAAAACCACCCCTGACAGGGCCTCCAAGCGGTCTGTGTATTATGTAGATCCAGCAAAGAGGGAAGCGTCTTTTAAACCTGAGCAGGGTGATGTGCAACTTGGCTGGGTCTAGTCTCAGGTCTTTGGGGACATTTAAAGTTGTGTATCATCTTAACAGAATTATTTTAAGTTTACAGACTGAAAGCATCCTTAGAATGCATTGCAGTCTTCAAGATTTGCCCACGCCGCTTGAAGTGCATTCCTTGAAGACATCTAACGGCCAGGAGGAAAACTCTACATTGTTTGTAGTGCAGTTTTCTGAGTATTTACTTTGGGGTTGGTCACACATCTCTATTTCATTTTGCAGTCACTATTACTCCTGTTTGTGTAAGGACGAAAGCCACTTTCTGCCTTCCTGATTATGATATTTATGGTCCTAACGCCTGGCCACAAGCCCCGAGAAGTCTCCGTAGCTAAGCATGGTGTGTGGCTCTGTTTGGAGGACACCCCGGCTCTAGGACAAGCGTTCATCTGGACCTGGCTTGGAGGTTAGAGGTGCCGTCCCCGTGCAGGAGGCGCCTTTTTCGGAAGCAGGTAAGGTTCTCACAGTGACGTGTAGTCTTGACAACCAGCATTTGCTCAGCAAGGGCAGGGGATGAGCTTGCAGCCCTGAGCAAAGGCTCAGGAGTGGCCACGCCGTGCCCTTGGCAGGGGCTTGCTGGTGCTGGGCAGGGCTTAGGAGTGGCCCTTGTGGCATGCTCACCAGTTTCTTTGCAATCAGGAAATCTGAAGCAGCCTTTTCCTCACTTTTTGGCTGTTCTTAGAAATGCTATGGTTCATTATGGTCTTGCTGGAGGTGGGTTTGTGTTGCTTAGGCAAGAGATTGATAAAAAAAGAAAAAAAAGACAAAAGCCCAAGTGTTCCAGAGTTTTAAGTCCAGAAGGCAAAGCACATCATTTGCAGACTTCCAGGAAAACTGTTGTAAATAGTTTAAGTGGTTGACCCTGGGACTGTGGGCAAGAAAGGGTAGGGAAGAGGGACGATCACTTTTCCTTATAAGCTCTTCTGTATTATTTGATTTTTTAACCAGGGGAACAAGAGGCTTCATAGGAAGAAAGTGAAAATGATCTTAGGTTCATAGTTGCCTTGAGCCCGAGCCAGCCACTTGGCACTGCTAGAAAACAGTAAGTAGAGGGAAACAAAGGTGTAGACTGAGGATCATATCAACAGGTCCAAAGCACTCAGGGATGGTCCAGTTCTTAGAAACTGGACTCTCTGGGCCTGGACTTCTCAACTAAGATGGGGAAAACTTGGGGAAGGTACAGCAAGAACAAAGAGGAAGACTAACAACTGGGAAAAGGAAGGAAAAAATAGGTTAAAAAAATGAAGAAGGCCCTGCGTGTAACTGAAGGAGAGCAGTCACTCTGCTAGGCTTCCTGCAAGACGGCTGGGCTGCAGTCCAGGGATTGAGATCAGAGTGAGAAAACATCCAAGGTGAACGATCTCCTTGTGCATCTTTAAATCTCTACACATGCTCTTTTACTGGGAATGGATAATAGTATGAAAACAGTGAATGGGATGAAATGACCAAGGGAGAAGGCCTATCACAACTCCTAAATTTTACAGAATAGTTCTTCCTGGGAAGAAAAATGGCTACATGCATTGAAGTGGAGAAAAGGAACTTTAAAACAAAAGGGAGTGAGTAAGAGTTTTGGGCATCTGGACCCTGTGGATGGCACTTCCCTTCCTGACGTCCTTTCCCTTGGCGGGTCCACTCCTTCAGCATCCTCTTCCTCCCTGGTCCACCTTTCACATTCCTGCCTGACCCTTGCTCAAAACCTCCCGTAGACTCCCCTGCTGAGCTTGGCCACAGTCCCAGCTCCTTGGCTTTGAATTCCAAGCCCCACACCATGGGCCACAATCTTTACAGCTCCCTTGATCTCCTCTGCTCCTTCGACCAGACCCTTCAGCCCAGCCGTGGCTTTTGGAACATGATGATGGGACAGGCACTCTGTACCTTTGCAGTCCTGCTCCCTGGGTTCCTGCTGTCTATAACCCTCCCTCTCTCTTTCCACCTCTGCACCCTTTTCCCCTGAAGCTCAGCGCCAATTCCAAGAAGCTTCCTTGCCCACCCCAGGCCAGTGACGCTTTCCTTCCTTGAACCCCTGCAGGACTTACTGTACAGAGAATTTCTACTGTCTGGGGTGGGTGTCTTCCTACAGGTACAAATGCCTCTGGCTTGCCTGCCTTGGGGCGGCCGCCCAGACAGGTGGAGTAATTGCTGTGGAGCTTTGTAATACTCCTGGGCCACTTGCCTACACAGGGAAGGGGTTTAGGTATTTGATAGCTGTACATAATTCCAGCTATTCTGCTTTAGGAGGCATGGTGGAAGCTGACATGGATTTGAAGTGTGCCAAGCTGCTCTTTAATCAAGTACAAGAAAGACGTTCGGCTGGTCCAACAGTCATCACTTTGCAAGGCAAGCCTAAATCAGGGGCAAGTTCTCTTAGCATCCACAAGGTCAAGTTTTCTCTTTCTTTGTCTCATTCTTTCTCTATATACACACAGCCATGAACACACACATGAACCCCCTCCCCACCAAAAAGCCCTCTGGTGATATCTTTGTTATGATCAATCTAGAAATATGACTGGTATCAAAAATATCCCCATCAGATTGCAACCGACTCTGGGGCTCCACGTGCTGGCTCCCAGCCAAGCCGCCGCTATTCATGCTGGCAAGGCACTGTTTAAAAAAGGAAAGGCTGCTACAAGCTCAAAAGAATGCACGGTGACAGTCGAGGCTAAGCTCTTTCCGGCTGAGTTCACCGGGGCATCTATTTTGGCGTCCTGGCCTCCCCTCTGTGTCAAAGGAGAAGAAGTGAGGGATGAAGCGCGAGCTCTACCTGGCTGCTGGAACATCAGCATGTTCTGCGGGGAAGTGTGCACGGGCAGCGAGCGGGTCCTTTGGACTGAGCTGTGGGTGCGGCTGGGCATGCTGTTGCTGCCCCCCGGGTTGGCAAACCAGAGGTTCTAGTGAGAAAAGCAAAAAGGAACTTGTTAGTTCAGACCCCCTGGGGTGGGAGAGCAGAGCCGCCAGCCAGAATTTAGGAGGCAGATATCCCTGGAGAACTCTCTGCTGATGTCTAGAAAAGGGCCTGCAGGCCAGCTCCCAGCTGCACGTTCATGGAGGGAAGGTTTAGGTGCTATCCACTGTGTTCTCTCCCCACCTCCTCAGCCTCGCTCTAAGCCATAGCTTAATCTGGACGCACCTCTTTCCCTACCTCCAAAACACTTTTTATCCCATTGGTTGCTTTTGCTTTTTCCTGTCACTTTTCTAGGAAATGGGGGAGTTCTATAAATGCCTGCAATGAAGAGCACAAACTATTTCAGGGCTCTCATTTGATTTCCTTACAATTTACTCCAAAGTAAGGGGGAGAAAAAAAGAACCTCTCAGCTGGCAATGAGCTGGCACAACTCAGCTTGTGTGTCCCAGTAGTGACGTCCTCTTGAACTGATCTTGTGGCAATGATCAGGAAAAGGGGGCTTTCTGACACCCTGTGCTGCTTCCCTGGAGAGGGAATCCCGCCTGTCTTGCCTGGAGCTGTTTTCCTAGTTTTAAGTCCATCTGTCATCCTTAGTTTCTCATGAGAACCCACGACCTCAGACCTGCTGTGTCCCTCTGATCGCAAACCCGACCTGCAGAGCCCTCTAGGCTGGGGGCACACAGGCGGAAGGCACTGGGCAGGGCCGTGAGGCAGAGGAGTCAGCTCCAAACTGCACAGCAAGACGCTCTGAGTGGCCGTGACTGGCTGGGAATGTGTCACTTCTCCCTCCGACAGCCTCTTTCCAACTCTGTCCTGTGGATTCTCCACCACAGCTGGGACCATGACAAGGGAGCTATCTGCCATGGATAAAAAGGCAAAGAAAGCTCCTTAAATGCTCAGGCTTCTCTGGCACCCAGATCTGGGAGGCCGTGAGGTCTGCTGGGCAGGTCAAGGATCATGGCAAAGAAAAAACAGGTCCTGCATTTCTTTCTAAAGGCCCTCATATCCAGGGCCCCCTCAAGTGGTCCTCGAGGCATCCTAAGCACAGCTCTGGGATTGCTTTGTCTCCCAGGGAAAAAGCACAAACGATGCTGGTCCCCTCTGCGGCAGCGGGACAAATACCCCTCACTTTAGCTCCCTTTGGCCTCTCTACCATCTTGGGGTCACCTGGTGGGGAGGTCTGAAGCCTCAGGCCATGAGCCTGGCTGGGCCTCCCTCCTCCCTGGGGCAGAACAAACCTGTCTTCCTTGTTTCATGATGGTGGGGTTGGCCGCGGTGTTGCGCTGGTTGGAGCTGACGAATCCACTGGTGCCCAAGAGGCCCAGGCGGGCGGAAGGGACGTTCCGGGAGGGAATCTGGTACTGACGTGGGTTCCGCCTGCCCATGCCGCCGCCCACAGAGCCAGCCGTGGGGAGGGAGTTGGACTGCCCAAAGCCGCGACTACGGGAGCCAAGAGAAAGAAACAGGAGACCATCAGTCACCGCCCAGCGCTTCCCCAACCCCACACTGCCGGCGGGATGCCGCCCTGGGTCTGCTCACATTTTGACAGTTGTGAGGTCTTCGGGAGCTCTGTGCCAGCAAAAGGCTACAATTACAACAGCAGCTAACATCAGAGCGCGTGTCCCAGGCGCCGTCCTGGGACTTTCACATCACTCTTCAATCCTTACAACAACCCTATGAAGTAGGTGCTCTATCCTTCACAGCCGGAGAAGTAAAACGGGCCCGCAATAACTTTGCGAAGGCCACACAGCCAGCAGGGGGCGCGCCGGAACACAAGCCCCGAGGTTATCGCGCTGTTCTGCCCTCTTCCGTGCTGCACCTGTCCTACCTACGGTGCTGCAGACGAGGACGTGGGTCCTGGGCACTCGTGTGCCTTTCAAGAGGCCATAGAGCAAGAAAGTGCAGAGCCAGGATCAGGACCAGGTCTGACTCCTGTCCCTGTGTCCTGTACTGCTCCCATTCCACTGGAGTCCGATCCTGATCCGTGCATCTGTGTGGCAGACGTGGGGAGAGAGGGCCCCACTCGGAAGTAAGCGCTATGTCTGTCCTTGTCAATCCCGTATGTCCCGCGCCCGAGTCAGCTCCTGGCACAGTGAATGCAGGTTGGATGAGTGAATGAATTAGTCTCTGGCTTCACGATGCTTCCCCACATGGAGAGCTGACTCCATCTGTGGGGCTAGGGGTATGTCACAGAGGTGATGACATTTGCAAGTGCTCTGGACCTGGAACATGAACTACGCCTGCTCCACAGGCCCTCCCTGCAGCATGGGGCATGCACAGGCCGGAGAGTTTCCATGCTTCTCCTGGGTCCACGCGAGGGGGCTGCAGGCCCCTGGTGTCACATGTGGGCGCTGGCACTTCCATCGGGCTGGGTGACCTCAATGCAGAAGAACTCGTCTTCTCCAACATGCCTCAGGTCTGGGAGGTTACACAGCAGCCAGCAGGGTTTCAGGGACCAGCACATTCTTTCCAAGAAGAGTCAGCTTTAGTCATTTACGGTTTAAGTCGAAATGCTTTACCTCCGACGGCCACAAGATGGAACAGACTTGCTTTTCCAGCCACACAGGGAAGGTTTGTACCAAGCCTGCGAGGAGACTCCGGGAAGCAGGGCTGACGTAGTTTAACCAGTTGAGGGTTATAAGGGGCCTGCAGTCATTTCCTGAGCTAAAGGGAGAGCTGTGTGTGTGGGGAGGGGGCGGTTCTGAGCCGGCAGTGTAACAGAATTCAGGAAATGTTTCTCTTCTCCCTGGGATTCCCACGTCTCCTAGGGAGAGAAGGAGCAGGTAAGAGAATTCTGGGCTTGTGTCTTTGTACTTCCAGAAGAAAGTGTTCTAGGTTCTGGTCAGAAGCACATCAAAATATGGTGAGGAGGAAGACAGAGTCTTGATCTCTCTATCTCATCCTTTCTCCCCCAACTCCTTTTTTACTAAGGTTTAAGATTTTTGGTTGAAAGAAGAAATTAGGGCCAGGAGGGGTAGAACTGATTCCACATGATCAGAGAGACCTCCTCTGGAAGGACAATCTGATATAGGTGACCAGTAGAAGACAAGGATCAAGTGTGTGTTTGTTTTTTAACTATAAAAACTAGTCCTTTTGTTTCTGAATCTGGAATTTTGGCCACCTGGTAGATGATTCAGTATTCTGCTAAGATTTTTCCTTATTTAGTGTGGATAGCGATTTCTCACTTTCCTTTTTGGTTGGATTTTTAAGAAGTTATTTCATATGCAAAATACAGAGTCAATGAGTGATTTGAAAATGATCTGTGCTTCCAGGAAGGCAAGACTGTATTCTTAAGCAATGTAATTTGGGCAGAGGATTCTCTTATGGGACACTTAGTCACTGGAAAAATGAGGGAGCTAGGGACTCCTAGAGTTAGGACTCGGACATAGAGGTGGGGAGTAGAGCCCAGAATATTTTGGGAGTAGGACTTGAGCGGGGGGAGAATTTGCTACGTCTTCTTTCTCCTGACAGTGGGTCCCCCGCTGCTGTGTCCTTCGCTGGTTTTTACAAACCCAGATTTGCTGAGGGTTGCCATTGCTGGAAACAAGAGTGAACGCTTAAGTTACTTAAGATTGCTAGGCTTAATGAAATCATCATGCTTTCTGGGGAGAGAACAAAGTGCCAAAAGTGAAGTTTTCCTTTCTCTTGCTCTGCTTTTCTAAATCTGATTTCATTACACTGAAATGCATGAAAAGTCTTTGATAAAATAACATTAATCAGAAGCAATTAATTGGGGATTTGTGATAAGTCAAGCAGGGGCTGGGCTGCAGTTACCTTTGTATTATTAGAGAAACAGATCTTCAAAGCAAATTAATAGCATAAAAAGATCCCAGAGGAAATACTTACGAGTATAAAATATTTTCTAGCATTTTATAGCAACATCCCATTGAACATCCACAATCGGTGACTGAATTCATTCTTATCTAATCAATGAAAAGACACTGTCAGGACTCAACCTGGTTAGCCCAATTCAAGGGTTAGTTAATAACATCCTAGAGAGCCTGAGGTTGATGGCCTGTGCTCCACCCTGAGCAGAGCTCTCGAATGTGTACCAGTGACAAAGCAGGGCTGATGGACGCAGGGGTGGAACTTTCTGAAGAGGAGCAAAGAGCTTAGAAGCCCTACCTTCATCTTCAACCTCTGAATGCCTTCTTCCTCTTAGAACTTGTCTTCCAAGGGCCTGTTGTTATAAGAGGCATCTGGAGCCGCCTCCTCTTCCTTGGAGAAGAATTGCCTCATAGGGATATGAGGACAGAGATGATGACATTTGCAAGTGCTCTGGACCTGGGACAAAGACTGCCACCGTTCCACAGGCCCTCCCCACAGCATGGGCCACACAATGGCCAGAGAGGTTCCACGCGTCTCCTGGGTCCACTGGCATCACATGTGGGTGCCGGTGCTCGGGTTGGGTGACCTCTGGTCAGAAAGTACTAGTCTTCGACATGCCTCAGGTCTGGGAGGTTACACAGCAGCCAGCAAAGTTTCAGGGACCAATACATTCTGAGGCCTTCTGCTCCAGAAGAAGAGAGATGCCTGAGATGGGCAGGCAGCTGAGGAGAAGGCCTTTCATCTGGGCCATCAGGAATCCTAAGGGCGCAGAAGTGGTCTAGCCCAAGCCCCCAGGATTGGCAACCCCAGAGGGCTTGGGGCCAGGGAGCTGACAATGAAGAGTGTTGCTTTGGCTGATGGTCTTTTCCGCACATCAACCTGAGCCCATGAGAGTCGCCTAACTTCCATGGGGGTTAAGAACATGGAGCTAGAGCCAGTCTGCCTGGTCCAAAGCCTGGATGCCGCTGGCCACCAACTCATCTGGAAATTGGGGTTAACAGCAGCCCTACCTCACATGGCTGTTGCAAGGATTCAATGCATTAATATTTGTAAAGTGCTTGGATACCAGTTGGCACGTAGAAAGTGCTAAATAAATGTTTAATAAATAAGTATTATAGATGCTGGAATGTGATCAGTCTTCAATTTTAAAATTAATCTTTCATGAAGACTTTTTACAAACTGTAACTGGCCTTATCTACCTTAAATACAAAACAATGATGTTTTAAGACACACTTATGCAAGTAAATGCCCAAAATGTTAACGACACAGGCAGAGAGATTCTATATAGGCACTGAGAAATGAAATGAATTCAGAAGCTTTTTAGGTGCAAGGGTAGAAATTATTTATCTGCTCATGTTCTAAAATGTAAACCAGAATGTTGATTTTTCAAGATCTTTGCATTATCATTGCCTTATTTCCCAGTAGCTCCCTATCACCATTCAAGGCTTAACTCAGCCCTTCCCCCTGCTTAATTTTGCCCACAAATTTTCACTGCAGTTCACCTTTAATATGCAATTGGATTCTTCAATTTAAAACCATATTAAGGTAATGGGTTCTAAAGTACAACCAGGCTTATTTTTAACTGCATCCAAGAAGCTGAAGTACTATGAAAAATCAAGAATGGTGCTGCTCCACTATGAGACTGCAGCTCAGACCAAAATAGACTAGCACTGGGCTCTTCACCCTGCCAGCAACTATAATTAGCTTGTCTGCAGCTAGAAGGGAGAAAAAAATTACACTATCACTTAAGGTGCTGATGGAACGACCCATTTTTGTCCTTTCAGATTCCCCTTTTGTGGTTAAACCATCAAGTGGTTTGCCGGCATTCA
Source organism: Avahi laniger (assembly GCA_963575035.1). Classification (NCBI taxonomy): domain Eukaryota; kingdom Metazoa; phylum Chordata; class Mammalia; order Primates; family Indriidae; genus Avahi; species Avahi laniger. The sequence continues at coordinate 26,227 of CAUYSK010030114.1, forward strand.
TTAAATCACACCCCCCTCTCCCCTCCCGTGTCCATCCGGACTAATGCCATCATTTTGACAATGTAAATTGAGTTACAAAGGCTCACATTCAGCTCTTCCTCTGGGAACACTCTCTCTCAGCCTTTTCCCAACCCCACCTGTTTAAGGAATGTGATTTGGAACTCGCCACCGGGCATCTTCACGAACGAGGAATGATGCCCTACCCTATTCCTGCCCCAGGAACCAGGCAGGCAACAGCACCAGGGGAACCACCATGCATTACAAAGAATGAAATCCCAACATACTTTCTTTGCTGTCGATATCCTGATATGTCTAGAAGGGTTTTCCGAGGGAAAGACCGAAAGAGCTTCTGCACCTGCTGTTTCCATGACAACAATCTTTTTTTCTGTGTCTCTGTAAATGCCTGCAAAAACAAACAGGACTTTTAAATGGGCGATGCAGCCTGGCATTAGGGGAAGAAACATGCAATTAATAGGGGAGAACATCGGAGTCTCTGCAGTTGCCTTCTCTGTACCTGTTTCCAACCGTGGTCCAAACAGCAGTCAGTTTAATTTGGAAGCTGCCTGTCCTGGAAATTCAAATTATTTGACACTGGAGGTGCCCGGTAAGATATATGCATCGAGCTTTTCACAACCCCTGTTTCTGGCTGCATTTCTGGCAGACCCATACCCACCCTTCCTTTCCTCTCGACTCCACTCTGGACTCTCTTTATTAACCAACAATGAATTGCAAAATTGATTGTTGACTACTCTGGCTTTTGTGGGCCCCCTGTATTTTCATAATCAATGGAAATTCTAAACCACTCCAAAAATCAATCTGCTTGGTGGTGTGTGGTCACCCTGGAGTGGTCTATAGGGCACTGGAGAATGGAGTATATTCTCCGTGTTTCCGGGCTTTGCTGAGAAATCTCCAGTTGAGGGGTGCCGTGCCCTACAAAAACCCCAGTGCACCAGTCCTGACTTGAACCTTGCCTACAATTTAGGAAAGTGGGTAGATGTGATGCCTTCTCAAGTCCTTTCTATTAATAGTAAAATTGGTGTGTGGGGTTGTTTTGCCTACTGCCTTGTAACACTGTCGTCTGTATTATGTGTCTTGTTGCATATAGCCTTTGTACTCGCCACAGCTGAGAGAAGGACTTTATATGAGTTTTGAGTACCCAAGGCAGGGACTCTCTAATTCACGGTATGTAAGAATCACCCAAGGAGACAGTTAAAATGTAGATTCCCTCCCACGTGCCCAGAGACTGATTTAATACCTCTGGTGGGGTGTCTGGGGAGAGTTTGTGTCTGCAGCAAGTGCTGGGGTAATTCTGCTGCAGGTAGAGCACCAAAACATGGTATTCTAGATGGTGAGGACCCCATGTGATATATGAATCTCCTGCCAAGTGCCCAGAACATGTTGCTGCGGGAACCCATCATATTTGATTGATTAGCGGTAACAACGATGGAGATAAGACTCCCGAGTTTTGTCAATAAGGCATGAAATCTTTAAGTAGTAATAAAATATTACTTAGAGTAACAGACTAAATGACTAGTTCCCATAAATGAAACAGATTCCTTAAATGGAGAGAAAAAAATGACAGCTTAATTTTCTCCCGATGATGCTTTATCTTTAAGGACCTAAACACAGGAGAGCTCTGTGCACAAAAGCAAAAGCATGTTAATCATACCATGGAAACATTGCTGACGACTTGCAATCCCCTTCCTCCCGGGTGACCTTAGTCAAATGCCATTAAGAATATTCATCAAGGAGGGCTACCCAACTGAAGGGCTGTGTGCTCCATTAGAGAAAGAGGTGCAGGCGTGTGGCGGTCAGTCTCACTGCTGGAAGGTGAGGATGTAGTTCTCCCTCCGTGGCCCTCATTTATTGATGATGCTCCCTGAATGTCCAAGCACACACGAATCTCTGAAAACTGGGCAGAAGGTAAACATTTCTGCTGGACTAAGAAAGGGAGAGGATAGATTCTGCTTTTGACTGGCTTACAGCCAGTCCAATGTTGAGGACACAGATGCAGGCACGCTGCAGGAAGACCTGGGGAGGAGATCCAGCCCAGTGGGTTGGAGGAAGGCTCTGGACGCAGATGGGCAGGGCTCGAATCCCTGCTCACCCCTATGCAAGTTCCTCTACCCAAGACTTGGTTCCTTCTGAAAACTGAGGGTAACAGTCTCCCTCAAAGGGATGTTGCTAGAATGAAATAACATGTGAAAAGCACTTAGAATATTTAGGACGTGCCTAGCTCTTACTAATGGTTCAATATATGCCACTTATGGATGCTCTAACCAGGTTTTTCTGGTTGCACAGACCAGCCGTTTGGTGGTGATGTGTGGGTGTTCTTCACATTTGTTATTCAACCATGATCTTCAGCTCCAACAATAGCACAAATCAAATGACTTCAAGGTCTCAAAACTGCAATACTGTGGCTCATCTTGAGCCAACCCGAAGGACAACTGGCCTGAGTTTCTGAGTGGCAAAGGAGTGAATGGCTCACTTCACAGATGTGCTTCCCAAGACGTCATTACACACACGACATCTCCCAGGGCGGCAAACAGCATCCAAGATGGAAATGTTTACACCTCTGCAGCGGTCAGCCCATCTCCTCTCACATGGGGCATTAGGCTCACTTCGTTCAGGGTTGCGGATGGGAGCGAGCCCCTCAGCAGCGCCGAGGGAGGGCGGTGGCTGGTTCTTCTCAGCTGGGAGGTGTTGAGTCAGTGCTGGAGCTTGGTCACGGCTGACTGCAGTGATTTCTGAAAACTGCTTCCTGTGCCTGCAGAAGAGTGCTCCTGTACAGGGATCTCTGTTGGCCATGAGGCCTGGTATCTCACTGCACCCTCTCCACTGGCAGCCCCAGGTCGGGCTGGGGAGCAGCCTCCTTGGGGGTCTGGTGGGGAAGGGAGGGATCCATGCCTAGAGATTGCCCAGACACCCCCAGCTACCACTTCAGAGTCCTCTGTCCCCATCAGGCCCAGACCAAGCAGTCAGTCTGGAGGAAGACAGCTACAATGCATCCCATAATTTACGTGGCTGGATTAAAAGGCTCCTAGAGGGGCAAGAACCCATCTTTCTAGAACCACCTCAAGACACAGCAAAGTGGCGAAAGGCCTGGGATTATAACCCAGGACTCAAAGTGACTGGTCTTAGACGTAAAATTCAGAACTTTCCTGTCCTTTCTTTTATTACTCTAGAGACTTGGTTCCTTCATCCCTGGGGAGGAAGGGGCGGGGTGTGCTGGCTTGATCAACACCTTCCCCGCTTCCAGCCAGCTAAAGGACAGCGCCTTCGGGCTGTGAAAGGGAGTCCTGTCTTGCTGAGCTCGGGCTGGCCTTTCTCTAGGACGGAGGCTGTGTCTCCACGGGGCCTCACAGGCAGGGTGTGTTCTGCCCACACAGAATCACCTGAGGCTGTGGAAAGTTATTCACTTTTCCTCTTTTTTGAACTAAAATGATAATAAGCCTTGACCAACGTTTGCCCTTCAGCAGCATGCAGGCCGTCCCTCCTGAAACCAGTTTACGCGAGTGGATGTGCCACGAGCACCTCCCTGCCTGTGGTCCTGCCCCCAAGAGCCCCCACCTGGTGCCATCTATGCTCTGAATCACTCAGGGCTCCCAGGGAGGCAAAAGGGAAAGAAAGAAACGCGAGGGCTGGGTGCAGGGCTGGACAGACCGGCAGGCTGTGCTTTGAGCGGAGGCAGCTGGAGGACTCAGCGTTTTTGTCTCACGGCCTGGCCACTTGAAGGAGTGGAAGGGACCTTGTCCCCCAGTCTCTGGAAGCCTCGGTGCTGAGAGTGGGGGCGGGAGGGGAAGCAGAGTTCCCATGTGCTTTTTCAGAGGCTTAGATCTTCCCTTGACCCATCTGCCTCAATCCCCTGCAAACGTCCTCCTCCCCAGCAAAACACAGCCCCGAGCGCTCGCTGCCTCCTTACTGACGCGTCTCCACCGAGCCTCCGGGTCTCGGCGTAGGGTCAGCTCCTCTGAGGCAATGCCCGGTCCGGCTCTGGGGTGGATGCCGCTGCTCCTCTGTGCTTCAGGGTGCGCAGGGAGGACCTTATCAGAGGCTTTATCATCTTGAATGTGACAGCCCGTTTCTCTGTCTCACCCACTGCTCTCGCACCTAAGCCACCTGGCTAGGGACAGGGCCTGAGTGCTCAGTAAATATCTATGGAATGAGTGAGCCGTAACATCCTTCCCTGTGTTCTCGCCTTCTCTTCTTTCTGTCGCTTTCTGCCAGCCAATACAAACACAGCGTTCAGATCGGAAACAGAAAAGGGCTAGGCAGAGCTTGGGCAAAGAAGGCCTTGTCCCTTCCTGAAACGAATACACAAACCCTTCAGTGGGCTTCAGCCATGATCAGACAGTACCTGGCTGCTCTGGGGAAACCATTAAATAGAAAAAATATAATATTATTTTTTCCGTGAAAAATCCAGTACTTTGGATGAGCTCCCAACCTAGGCAAGCCAGTCACTACAATCGCGCTGTGACAGAGCTCTGGCTGGAGCCGCCAGGGCACAGGAATTGACACTGCCGAGAGAAGAAACCGCAAAAACGGGATTGAAGGGAGTGGGGAAGGAGGGGCTGGGGTAGAATCCAGGAGGGGGGCTGTACACCTGTCCATGGGGGTGGGGGGCCCCAAGAACTGAACGGGACCTTCAATACCCCGGTGCCTGTTTGGCAGCTGCAAGGGTGGGGGATGCATGAGAGGCAAGCGGGAAGGGCCAGACCACCACGCTGGGCACCTCCTGCGCTGGAGCCCACCGGCCCCTGGGTTCTGGCTGCCAGTTCGGCAACGGCGAGGAGGCTTGGGGCCTCCACCGTCTCATTCTCACGTCAGAATCCTACAAAGAGACCTCGCTACCCTAGGTTTATCTGGTCCCCAGTTTCTCCAGCCTGGACCTTGTCTCTGTAACCCTTTGGGGTGTGTGCGACGAGGAGCTACAGGGTCTCGGGCACAATCCCTCTTCTCCACGTGTCCCTCAGGGGCAGCCACCAGGGCAGAAGGCTGGCCGCCCGTGCCCAGGAATCGGCCTCCCGCTGCACGTGCAGACTGCGCTCGGAGAGGCAGGTGGGCACACCTCCACCCTGCCTCGAGCCTCCTTCACGAGGACGCGTGGCAGATACAAATACTACAGAAAATCACAAATCAAAATAAACGCGGCACAACAGCCATCGACGCACAAACACGCATTACTTCTTGTGTGTGCTGGCTCTCTTCCTCCCGTTTCCCTGAGCTAAAAGGCAAAAGAGTTCAACACAACAGTTTAAAAAGATTTGAGCATGCGCAGAGCTAGGTGGCAGGGCTCTGCGTTAACCTCCCAGGCTCGGTCACTCGGGGGTTCTTCTGGCGTCAGTTCTGTCAGGCGCTCACCCTCACGGCAGAGCTCTCGGTCCGGGCGAATCTTTGGATGCCACAGTAATACACAAGCTGTGTTTAGGTTTGAAGCTGTAATGGCCTAGTTCTGCCCAAACTATTATTAATGACTGCTCACCCCTCAAAAACAAGTTGTTGGAGACCAAAGCGATCACATCACAGAAACTCTGAGAACCATTTCTAAGCAATGAGAAAAACAGTTTGGTAAAACCTGTCACTACTCACCTCATGAATTAGACACTTGTCTATGAGCTGTAAATAGGAACTTATATTTTCCTCATCAGGTCTGGAGACCAAGAGCTGAGTGCACACTGTGAATTAAAAAAAAAAAAAAAGCAGATGAGTTAGAAAAATGCACACCCGTGCTAACCCCTGAGATCTGCCTCTGATTTCCTTTCAGGACCAACATGTTGAGAGGTATGTGTGTCTGTGGCTGTACGTAAGGTTCACAAAAAAGGCCAAGAGGCTCCTCATTCCACGGCAGTCCTTGCCTCGAGAAGCCCCTTGGGTTAATTCCAGTCATACCATTCTATATTAAGCTTCTGCAATAAGACACTTTGCGAGAAGAACACAGCAGTGAGCAGCAGTGTCCTGAGCTCTTCTGTGAAAGTGGCTCTGTGTGAGGAGGCTTCACAAGCATTAAAGACCACTGACACAGCAGAGAGCAGCCTCCGTGATTTTATGAATGAGCATGCACCTCCTGCCAGGTGGAGAGGCAGTGGCGTTTGTGTTTAGAGGAGCGGGCTGGCACCTCTTTTAGGCTGGGAGGCGTGTGGGTGTGCGTTTGAACAGGAGGCCTGCGGCTCAGTCACTGGAGGGTCACTTTCTCAGAGTGATGTGCACATGTGTGCACACAAAGGCTCACCTACACACTCAAGCGCGTGTTGTCAAGGATGGAGCAGAGTTGATCTGCAGGTAGAGGACGGACACATGGACACACACACACACAACACACACATGCGTGCGCACACACACACACACTGGACTTCTCACGGCCATGTTGGTGTGGCCCATTCCACTCTTGTTATAGAGGCCACAAAAAGCTCTGACTTTGGTGGTGGTCTCTACAAGGCCACAATGGAGATGGGTAGACAAAAGAAGTCAACCAAAGAGCAAAAACATCTGGCACTCCAGTAGACCAAGCTTGAAACTTGGGCATCTTACTTAATTCCTCCCTCTCCCTAGCTTTGCATGACCAATCTAACACACAATGCTGTTTATTCCTTGGCCTTTGCACATAGATTTTCAGTACAGCACTGTTTGTCATAACAAAAACTTGGAAACCACCTCAATGTTCACTAATTGGGACCCTGTTAAATAAATTATGGTTTATGCAGACAGTGGAAGAGTATGCAACCTTTAAAAAAGAATGAGATGGTGCTATTTGTATTGATAGAAATATTGAAAGTATTAATATATAATATTAAAAAATCTACCAAGCTGCAGAAAAGAATGTAAGTGAGGCCTGTGTGTGTGTGTAAAAGTGGATATCCATGTGCTTGTATATGATGAGAAAGTTTCGGAAAGGACATCCCAAAACTTAACATTGACCATCCCTGGGGAGGAAGATGGTGGGGCTTGAGGGGAGGGAGGGCTGTTTTTCACTTTCCACCGTTTTGTTTAATTTAAATTGTATATGCTGAGCATGAATTGGGTTTATATTAGTGATTCCTTTCAAAGTAGTTAAAAGATAAAGAAGCAGTACCAGAGGAGCGTGGGTCTCATGGGAAGGGGGCTGACGTCCACATGTTTGGGAAGCTGTCCTATACAGGCTTGGCAGGGCTGTGGCTTCACCCCTGGGGAAATCTGTTCCGATGCCACCCAGCGGAGGGGTGGGTGAGTGTGGGCAGGGGAGGGGGGAGGTGGAGGAGGGAGAACAAAGGCCCACCCTGGCCATCAAGCTCCAAAGGAAGCCATGAGTCATCTCCTGAACTGAATTTCTATGAATTTAAGGTTTCTGTAGGATCATGAAGGATTATTCTTACTGCAACTATGAGGCTCAGGTGGCCATTTCTATTGGTGAAAACTTGGTTTCTTAAAATGGTCTGAAATATTGGACAGTAAAGGAAAAATATTGTTTTCTCCTCCCAAAGGAAAAGTGCTGGCCTTCACCACGTTTTTTAAATAATCAAGATTTCCTGTGAAACATCCCATCAAGCACAAATTATTCCAATGGTGGACATTTTCAAGGCTATGGACACAAGAGTCTGAGCCCCAGGAAGGCAGAGGGTAGTCCGGGTAGAAAGGGTGCTCTTACCAAAGGGCCATGCTGTGAATCTCATCCTGCCCTACAGATGTGCACACAGCATGGCCATGGTACGCCTGGATAGTCCTTGGTAAGGCCTAACTTTAGATGCTATCATCCCTCAATTTGTGCATCAGACACTTAGCAGGCACCTGCCATAAGCACTGTGTTATATGCAGGGTATTCAGTGACTATTAAAAGTGGTCTGACAGTGCTGCAGACTAATGGAGATACAGTCAATTACAGACAGACAATGACAATCTAGTGTGAACTTGGCCAAGACAAGGAAAGCAAAGGGGCTGTCGGGGGTGGGGGTACCTCACCCACCGTGTGGATGAGGCAGCCTTCCTGGAGCATGTGAGGACTCAGGTGAGACTTGGAGCATGAAGAGGCATGACACAGGTGAAGAGAATGGGGTGGGGGACAGAGTATTCTAGGCAAGGCTGTCACATACAGATGTGCAGGTTGTGCACTGCACAAGTGTGCACCGAGGTGAGTACCTACAGTGCCACATCCACCCAGAAGGGTGCCATTTTGTAATTCATATTAAGGCTTTGCACAAACTTGTAGGGCCCCAGGTTCTAGGCAGAGAGGAAGTACGCACAGAGACTCAGAGGTAAGAGAATATGCAAGCTTTTGAGAACTGAAAGATACAAAGTCTGTCTGGAGTATAGAGCGGAGGCAGTAAGGGCAGCAGAGGTAGCAAGGAGAGGCCAGATGACAAGTGATTCTTTACGTTTGGGTTTTATCACCTGAGAGCTAAGGGGAGCCATCACATGGAACTTAATCTATTCTATCTTGAGCTTGTAAGAAGGCACGGTGGTCACCATGCAGATGATAGAGAGACTGCAGGGTTCAAACCCCAGCTCCGCCATCAACTGTGTCAGCCTAGATGGGCTAATTGGCCTGTGTGCCTCAGTTTCCTCCCCTGTAAAATGGGAAATTTGGGGATTAAGTAAGCTGCACAGGTAAACACAGAGAACTGGGCCTGGTACATAGCAATGGCTAAATCAACACAAGCCGTTAGCACTAGAGCGTTTCACACGGTGGAGCAACCCTGAAGGGAGAATATAAATTCAGACACCGAAGAGTGTGAATTTTCAGCTCCGTGCCGAGAATTCTCCAAATCCTGACCACATCTGGAAATGCTCTCGGTGGTGAGGAGAGAGGCCACTGAAAGGCCCAGCATCCTTCTGCACAGGGAGCTCTGGGACCTGGCTAAAGGGATCTGTACCGCTTTACTGTCAATCGTTTCCTGCCACTTTTGCTTTGGGGAGTGGATCAGCCATGAGTGGTTTGTTCCTGAAATCAGTTTTTCCAGAGTCCATCCCACCTTCCTCCCGAGGGCCCAGTGAGCACTGCAGTGGGACAGCCCAGCATCCCCTGGTCTGAGGGAGGTGGTGAGAAAGGGGTGAAGGAGTAGGCCTTCGGGGGTCAGAGGGACTGGCGTGCAAGTCCAAAGGGCTTAACCTCTCTGAGCTGCACGTTCCTTATCTGCAAAACAGAGCTAGTGACATCTGTCAGGCAGGAGGTTTATCCAGCACCCCCGGGAGGCCCTCCAGGAACCCATGGCTCTGGTTAGCAGAATCAGGGAGAAGAAAACGGGGGAAAGGGGGTGATCAGGCTCTACCTTTTCCCATGACGCGTGTGAACTGGCCGGGGAGGTCCCCCTCGGGCAGCGGGGCGACAGCCAGCTCCCCGTCACAGCTGCTCAGCTGGTGTGGCTGGAGCCCGCCGCTGGCCCCAGCCGAGGGGGTGGCCGTGGCACCGGTGGCTGCACCGCTGTCTTTGCAGTCGGGGCTCTGGCTCTCGGGGCCCATCAGCGAGGGCTGGTGGGGGGCCTGCGGTTCCCGGGGGCGAGCCTCGGGGGTGGCGCTCGGGGAGCTGTAGGCCTTGATGGGAGTCAGGATCATCTGGTGCAGCTCCTGGAGTGGGGTGCGCAGGCTGCCCCCCTCGATGATGTCCTGGATGGGCGGGAAAGAGAAGGCCTGTCAGCACCGGCACAGGGGCCGCCCCCTCCGCGCCTGCGCTCCCCGCCCGGAGCTGTTCCCAGGTCGGGTCCGTGGCTGCTGGTCCCTTTGGCAGGACGCCCGTGGGAGCAGAGGCCATTTCAGTTGTATCATCCTAACCCTGGCTCAGGTAGACAGCTTGGAAAATGCAGATGTGTACAGTGAGGAAAACACACGTCGCCTGAAAGCCCCGCTACCTAGCGATGAACACTAAAACAGGTTGGTACCTTCTCTTTTCCGGCTCCCTCAGCAAAGGTCTACAAAATACATTTATATGTTTTACATTCACATACTCTAGAAGTTGTATAACAAAGTTGGGTCACGTGGTGGCTTTGTGTCCTGTGTATGATTTTAGCCAAAGGAACCCATTCAGCACACCTTTGCTCAGCCCATGACACGAGCAGCACGAGCACAGACTCTGCGTCAGAGTCTGGCTTGAATTCTGGCACTGCTGTGTGACCTTGGGCAAATGACTTAACCTCTCTGTGCCTCACATGCCCTGTGTACAAAATGAGGACAACAATCATAGCTGCCTCGTTGGGTGGTTGTGATGATGTCAATGTTTGTAAAGCTGCAGGTCAGTGTCTGTCACACTATCATGGGCCTCTCTGTATAATGACCGAGTATGAGTTGAGTGCTCCTATGTGCCAGGCACCATGCTAGGCAGGGGGTGCCGGGCATGGGAATACAGTGGAAACAGCCTTCAGGCTTCCCCAGCAGGTTTACAGTCTGCCACAAGATGAACATATGATGCCGGGGCTGCCACGAGGGGATACCCTTGCAGAGGGTGGCACTGGCGCAGGGTCCCGAACGAGCGTGAGCACAAAGATCCCAGGAAGGACATTCTGGGCAGAGGACACATGTGGGCACAGGCCCTGAGGTGGGAGCACGCGAGGAACAGCAGGGTAGGAAACGAGTTCCCAGGAGCCACCCGGGCCCAATCCTGCGGGCTGGAGCAGGGATGCTGGAACGTACTCTAAATGACACGGGAAACCTGGGAAGGTTTTGAGCAGAGGAGTGACACGTTTTAGAAGGATCACTCTGGAGAGAAATACCTATAATGTATTATATATATAATGTCTTTACATGTTGTATAATAAAATTGGATCATTTTGCAGTTTGATGCCCTAGGCACTGCTTATCGGAAAAAGGAATGAAAGTTGGTTCTCACAGACGCTAATCTCTGTGCCGGGAGCTCACAGAGGCCTAGACGCGCGTGGCTAGGAGCGTGGCTAGGGCGCAGGGGCCTGGGGTCTTCCCTGGCGTGGTGGGTGGGCTGGGCTGTCTGCCACAAGTTTCCCCCAGTGCTCGTGCAGGCAAAGCTTCCCTGGGACCCAGGAAGGACACTGACAATCAGGGCCCTGATTACTAATGAAGCATTTAATCTTCTGAGAGCCCAGAATAGCAAGGACATAATTTAAAAAGCCTGACACGTGAGTATCCAATCCATTCCTGGGATCCTCTCTCATGAAGAACACGTGCTGGAGGATGTCAGGGAATGCAAACATATGGAACACGATCATTTCTGCATCCAAACCTTCCTGATCGATCAGAAAAAGGAAAGCTGAGGACGGCAGCCTTGGACATGCGTGTTTCAATTCCGGGCAGCAAAGGACACCAACAGTCACACCCTGCCTTTTGCGTTCTTTGGTGGGGAGGGGTTGGAAGCGGAGCCTGGATTGTGCCTTAGCCTAGCTGGCACGAAGGGTTTGTGAAGGAAGTGAAATTTTAGTTAGCCACCAGGATCGTCTCAAACCTGGCCGGGGCCACCATTCAGCCTATTTTAGGGGAGAGAGTCCATTGTCCTTCTAGAGAGGAGGGCTTCAGAGGGCGTCCACCTTCCTCTGCACATGGCATGTCCGTGCAGGTGGGTGTGCCCCGAGCAGCCCCACTGTCTCTGCTGCCCAGCGTGGGACTGGCGCTTTCCCAGAGCCCGGATGCCACTATGTGACTGGCTTCCTTGACTTTGGACCCGGGGATCTGGCCGGGGCAGGGCACAGGCAGGCGAGTTGACTGACCCACGCCAGGAGGGCACCTACCGCCTTTGCTCCTGCCAACCGCCCAACCAGCGCCTGGGTTGTGGAAGGTACTGACCTCCTTGTTCAGCCCATGACTGAGGAGGAGAAGGGAAAAGAGACAAAAAGGGACGGGGCTTCCCCATGAAAGGGACGTGGCAGCCAAGCGGAGTCGTCACATGTACCCCTGCCACGCCATCCCACATGGCTGCTAACACTGAGGTGAGCAAATGAGTGCCTGTGACACTCTGTCAGCTGCCACCAAACCCTTGCCTGCTCTTGTCACGTGGCAAGAAGGCATCTGCAGTTAGTGGTGAGAGAAGGAGATTTTGGTTGTGTGAAGAGCTGAACTCCTTCAGACAGGAAACATATGTATGCCCTAAATTCAAATCTTATCTTATTCTTCTATTGGAGACAACCACACCAAAAAAAGAAACCATAGACATAATGAATAATGTCGGACACTTCTGTAAAATATAACTTCTTAAGAATCATGTAGAGTTGAGTTTTGTTCCTGCCCCGCCCCCGCCATAAACTTCAAGCTATTGCCTCAAAGATAACACTTGGCTTATGACCAGCTGGCCAATCCTCTGCTCATGCCAGCATCAGTGGGGTGAAACTTTGACCATTAGGTCACGTTCCTGATTTTTTTTTTTTTTTTTTTTGAGACAGAGTCTCACTCTGTTGCCTGGGCTAGAGTGCCGTGGTGTTAACCTAGCTCATAGCAACCTCAAACTCCTGAGCTCAAGCCTTCTGCCTCAGCCTCCCAAGTAGCTGAGACTATAGGCGCATATACCACACCCAGCTAATTTTTTCTATTTTTAGTCATCTGGCTAATTTTTTTTCTCTATTTTTAGTAGAGACGGGGTCTCTTGCTCAGGCTGGTCTCGAACTCTTGACCTCAAGTGATTCTCCCGCCTCGGCCTCCCAGAGCGCTAGGATTACAGGTGTGAGCCACCGCGCCCGGCCACGTTCCTGACTCTTAAAAACAAATTCCTGAACTCAGCCCAGAGTGCCCAAATTGAAAAGGAGACAGGGAAACGGACTGAATGGAACTCAATCTGGTGCCCTCCACTAGCTGTGGGAATTAATTCTCCATGTTGACCAAAATCGGGATTCCACCCAAGTTTCTATTGATCCTTCATACCAAAAATATAATCTTACCTTATAAACACAAAGAGGTAAAATGAAGCTGTCCGTTAACTAACGTGCCGATACAAAGCCGCCATGCCAAGGAGCGCCTCTGAAAGCAGACAGTGGGAAGTCTGGCCTGCCGCCGGCCACAGCCACCGCTCCGTGGACAAGCAGGAAGGAATTACTTTCTTACCATGCCAGCCTGGCCTGGCTGCTTAGATCTCAGAGGAAGTCTAGTTCATGGGCATGTGACATCAACAAGGTGCAAACCACTTGGAAAACAGAGATTTGAGCAGCCAAAGTGTCCCCAGCACTTATGCCACGTGTCTCTGGCCCCATCCTTCCCTTTGTGTAAGGAGAACTGGGACTTCTCACATAATAGACAGGACTCCTGTATCTACTGAAATCTTTTCTTTCTCTCTTCCTTTCATTCACCTTCAGCTGCCGAGCCCTCCCATCAGCCAGGTGCTGTTATGCAGTGGGGGACATAAAAACAAATATGTCGTAATCCTCACCCTAAGACGCTCACAGTTCCTGAGACCCACCCTCGTGATGGGCGTGAGCACAGAGAGCTGTGGGAACACAAAAGGCGGACCCCTGACCACTACTGTGTGGGTGGGGGCGGGGGTGTGTGTTTCAGGAAAAGAACAACATGAAGGGGACAGAAAGGATGAAAGGACACTCCATGTGGCTGAGCGGGGCTTAGAGTAGCCAGAGATGAAGCTGAAGAGCTTCTCCAGGGCTGAGAATGAACCGGCTGCTATGGAGTTTGGACTCACCTGAGTCTCTTTCTCCTAAAACAGGGATAAGAACAGCTGTCCTGGTCACCTTAGGAGGTTTGCAGTAAGGCCAAACACACTGAAAGGTGTGAAATGTTTTTTAAGAGTATAGGCCGGGCGTGGTGGCTCACGCCTGTAATCCTAGCACTTTGGGAGGCCGAGGTGGGAGAACCATTTGAGCTCAGGAGTTCCAGACCAGACTGAGCAAGAGCGAGACTTCGCCTCTACTAAAAATAGAAAAATTAGCTGGGTGTTGTGGTACGCGCCTGTAGTCCCAGCTACTCGGGAGGCTGAGGCAGGAGGATCACTTGAGCCCAGGAGTTTGAGGTTGCTGTGAGCTATGATCATGCCTCTGCACTCTACCTGGCGCAAAAGAGCGAGACTCTGTCTCAAAAAAAAAAAAAAAGAAGTATAAAGTGCACAATACTAGCATTAGGTATTATTACTCTGGAAATATTTAGCATTTAATACTATTAAATTTAACTGCTGTTTCTCTGTAGCACTTGGTGAAATCAAGTGGACGAGATCTGGACATATCTGAAGAAAGGCACAGGCTCGCAAAGAAGCATTTTCTCCCTTAAGCAGAAATAAATGGAACTAGGGTGGACGTGTGCGTGAGTGTGCGAGTATTTCCTTTCTCCACGCCAGGCTTCCCGGCTCAGAAAATGGTTCGGCTTCACAGTCCGGGAGTTGAAAGGAAAAATGGTGAACAAAAGCACGTGCCAACATTTTCTTGATTTAAGATAAATGTTGAAAAATCTGCCCCAGTGACCCTCCTACTTTTCCTTTTCCATTGAATATCCTGAGAAGTCTGCAAATCCACACCCCACGGCCTCATCACACGTTCACACCCTGGTTTGCGGGTTTCTGCTTCTCTCCCCTCCCGTTCCCCTGAACCCCTCTCCCATGGCTACAGGGCCCTGCTGAGGGCCAGTTCCAGGGGACAGTGTTTGGTTTCCACTGAACGTGGCACCTCCGTGGCGCCTGTTGGGAGCCCTGCCTCCCACGCTCTCTGACCCCCTGGGTGGGGCTCAGCCTCTGTCTTTGCTCAGTTCCCCCATATTTCATGGTGCTCCTCAGGTCTGTCCTCAGCTTTTACCACTCGACACACGCTTCCGGGAGTGCCAACTCCCAGGTGTGCACGGATGACCCACAGCTGGGTCCTCCACACCCCGTGGGCCGACTTGCCATTTCCGCTCGGGCATCCCACCGGCACTTCAGACTCAAGCCGTCCAGCTGAACTCCATTTCCCACTTCCCTGTATTTTCTGTGCCCAAATGCCATGACACTCAAGCCCAAACCTCCTGACAACTACCAGACTCCCTCTAAACAGTCTCTAGTATCTTTCTCCATCCTCAGTGCCTCTGTTTTGGTTCAAGGTCCCATCAAGACCTGCTTTAGTCTCCTGATGAGCCAGCATCTGGCTCCTATAAAGGTGTCCCTCCTCACCACTGCAGAGTGGTCTATTTCACCCTGTCTTGGTGGTGACAGTGATCACACTGGATTGTGAGATCACGTGGTACCATGTCTAACTGTGCCAATGCGTGTCCCACGCTCCCCAAGGGCAGGGACCACGCATTACTCACTGCTGGCCTCCAGCGGACGGGCGAATCAAGACCAGGGAGCTGCTTAGTTCAGTGTTCGCCACTGAATGGAAGCGCTCTGGACGCAGAGCTCACCTGCAGCCACTGCTGATTGTGAACTAGCCATGGGCGGGGCCCCAGCATCTCCTTAGAAATCTCTGGGCTCTGTGTGAGGTAAGAATGCTGGCGGCACGACAGCATTGCCAACAACATGATCAGCCCAGGGTCGTCTGGGGGTGTCTGCAAAATGGCTGATTTGAGTCTGTCACTGGTGCCATCAGTGGTAACAGGTCACAGACACCCTTCCCTGGATGAGCAGAAGAGGCAGAGCCAGGGGCCGTCCTCAGTGGATGCCAGGGGAGATTCCCCACCCCCAGGCCCTCAGCTCCTGCAGGGGCAGCCTACGGGAGGGATCTCTGAACATTCAGGTGTCCCGAAGCAAGCGCACCCCGGCTGTCTGACAGACACAAGCTCTCCTCTCTCAAAGAAGACTGAATCAACTCACTCTCGCCTTCCAACTGGCCATTAGCTGCCACCGTACTTTGTACTACGTTTGGCCTCTTTTTACCGTTCCCATTCCAGTGAACCGGGGAGAAAGTATTTTTGTGGAGTCAACATTATTCTAGATGTGAAGTCTGGGACACAGAAAACATCACCATGTCAGGGACACCCTAGCTACCTGGCTGCCCGAGTGCTTCCCGCGCTCCTTTCGGCCCAAGGCTGCAGGGAGTAAAGCTAACGGCAGTTCCGCCTCTTTGACCCCAGGTGGGTGCGTGTCCTCAGTGACGGAGGAATGAATGAATACCCGAAGGATGTTCCAGAAATAAGGGGGGGGAAATCACTCATTCACTGTAACACTTAGCAATCTACTCCTTATGCAAAATGTTTTCTGTACTTTCTAACTAAGGGGTAAATTGGCCTTTTGAATGTTCCCCCCCAAAAAACAGTTTTTTATATTAAAAATGGCAAGAATCATTCAGTGAGATGAGCTGCTTGCTAAAGGAGTTAGTGTAACATTAAAAACAACAACAAATGAGGCTTTTAGTTTTTGAGGGAAAACAAAAACGAGAGGAGAAATAATTTTTTAAGAAAAATAAAAAAATAATAAAAACAACAATAACCTCAGGTTGAGCCGGATAGCTCACTTGTAATTTGTAATTTACTGTAATTAAGAAGAGGCCTTTAATCGTGGGTGTGCGTGTGAGTAGCCTCTACCTGTCTATCTGGCCAGAGGTTTTACAAGAAACTTTCCTTATAAAGGTGTATATGCGTATTTCATAAATATAGATAACATATGCAATATACATTAAGTATAACTTTACATAGCATATATAAAATTATACTCACCCACATCTTTGTGTATAAGTTTTTAAAAATTGCCACTCCATTAAAATGTTTATGCGCTCACAAAACTTTCTAGATCTCACTCCCTCAACACTTTGTCCCCTTCCAAAGGCTCCCTAGAAGTATTAGGTCACCACTCAAGCTCTGCAGGCTGCAAATACCCGCAGACTTCCCACCCACGACCCACAGCCGCCTCCCAGCACCAACGCACAAGAATCCCAACTCCAGGGCAGAGGCAGCACTGGTGTATGCGGAACAGGCCTGCTCGCCTTTGGACCTTAGATGAAATCATACAGTGATTAAGTCCTAAAACTGACATTGTTAGCAGCCACGCAAAGATAAGAAGATGGCCTGAGTAGGCAGCAAACAAACAGGGACAGTAAGCAGCTGATAACTGCTTTTAACGTTGGAATAAACTCTTCTTACCACGTAGCATTTTTGAGACGGTTCCTATCAGTCATGGGGACCCATTCTGTTAAGTTAAAGTCTGAAATTATTCTCTTGAGAATCAACGATGGCCATCTGCCAGATGCTTTTGACCCCCTCTCTTGAGTGCACCTGTTGGTGTTCACCACTCTGTGGGCAGCTTTTACCAAAACCAGATCCTCCCCTAGGTGGTCAGCAAGAACACTTGCATATTCCTTATCCTCTCTCATCAAGGTTTCCGCCTTTGATTGTGGGGTGAACACTAATCTCTACAAATGTACACAAGGCAGAGGCAAATGTACACAAAAAAGGTACATTTGATGGCACTTCCTCAGAGTTTTAAGATAGCCTGGACCCAGGGAATAAGCACATTTCAGTGTCAGGTTACAAAAAAGCAGGTATAACCAGGAATTTTCACTTTAAAATCATTGCATTTCTCTAAGCTTGGTCATGAAACCATGTGATGCACTCTGTTAAATCTGTTAATTTCTAACTGAGAATCTTCCTTGGTCCATTCTTCCATGATGAAGGTGGAAATGTCCCCTTGCTTGGTGATAACTTACCCTTTCTAAAGATTTCAGGAGATTCTGTCTTTCCTTGAGCTTCTGAATACTGATGACAATTTTGTGTCTTGCCCCTTTGGTAACGTTCTGTAATTGAATACAGTACATTAAAAATATATTTAAAAACACACTTCTAAGCATCAGCTTACAGACTCAGAGCTATTTATTAGTAGTATTATACTTTACTGTCTTCTTTGTCCTACCTGGTCACAGACTAGTCGACGTCCATTTACCTCTCTCATTAATACCCATTGTCATAAACCTCTTCTTATGAAATGTTCTACCTCCATCTAGCTACGCATTTGTCTGATCTTTTGGCTGTGCCCTTTATTTGTATCTCTATCTTTCTGTATCTTAGAGAGAGACACAGAATGGCCAATTATCCCTCCCAGCATGAAATTTCTTAATACTCTTAAAAGATAATTTTTAAGTCCAATATTCCTCCTCTTCTCTAGTCCCTCTCAGTTCCCCCTGAAGACCCCACGCCAGACAGACATTCATGGCTTTCCCCAGCCCTTCCTATGTCTTTCCCCGACTTGAGGAGATGCGTAGCCACACGTGGTGGCAAAGTCCTTGTGCAGTGTCAGAAAACATGGGGAATTTTTGTCAGTTTGCAGCCCCTCTTTTATTTCCCTAAGGAAAACTAGAATAGAACATAAATCCATAATTCAGTCATTACTCCAGGTAAATGATCAGGATTCACAGAGTTGTGGATTTTATCTCCTTACTGGTGGCAATGGTGAGGTTAAGGATTTCGTTAAACACCTGTTGATTACAGATACTGCAGATTTCCCAAATAGATGGTCTTTTCTCAAATAAGGTCTCGAATACGAGTATCTGGTCACTTCCTGCAAGTATTCTGTAGAATTCCTCTTAAAGATGGCAACGATAGGAATACCAGCAACATCTCCTTTACTTAAAAAACTTAAGAGTCAAGTGACAAGTGAATTCAGTCTGTAAGATGGAACACTGGGGGCGTATCCCTGTTTACTTTTAACTTTGGGTTCCAGTGAATTAAATGACTCTAAAAGTCATGCTGGCCTCTGGCTCTGCCTCCATGTCCATTATTTCTTGTTTTTTCTCAAGTTGAACAACTGGTGACTTAGATTTTTTTTTTCAACTCTGACCCAAACACAAAAATGCTCTTAGAAATAGTTCTCGTCAATCCCTGGGATCTCAAGGAGCAATCAAGATCCACAGAGTGGTGGGAGAAATGTTAGGAAGTTGAAATTAGTGCCTTTCATTCTCTGAGAATGTGCAGTGACTTTGGGCTTTGTCTTGTGTCTCAGTCCTGGGATTCAGCCAGGCCTGTGGAGGTTAACTGAGGGTACCGAATAATCACGGGGGAGCCAGCGATCTGTGGGGAGGTCTGTGTTCAGACCAACTGCCCAAATGGTACAATCTCCCCTTCCTGCAGGGAAAATATTATTAGCTTGTTCAGGCCATCAATGCTTTTAAATCACTGCTCAAAGGAAACTGAGGTCAATTTGAAACATGCAAATAGCATTTTAAACAAGGGAAATAAAGACATTGGTCTGATCTATTGATTTGAGCACAGCATGGTAGGAAACATACTTAGTTTCAAGGGTTCTGTTGATGGCCTTTGCCATCCACTTTTGGGGAAAGATGCCTTAGAAGGAAGGAGGACCTTTGTCCTTTTATGGCATGCAGAAAGGAAATGAAATCTGAGACCTGGGCAAATGTCATTCTTGAATATTGTTCCATGTTAGTCAAGGCGGTTAGAAGAAAAAATATTTTGCACAATTTATTCCAATCTCAACTAAGACCAGCCAGAACGTGATTTTTTAAAAGTGTTAGGGCAGGTCTGAGGTATGACCTGGTACTTCTATTCACTAGGCCAGTTAGAAGTTAGCTGATTTATAACCAGACTGGACAACGGAAAATGGATCTGTCACTCCCCAAACAAGCCCTGGTTGGCAGAGGGAGGGAGAGAGTGAGAAAAGCAAAGGCAGGGACACAGATTCTTTGAGGCCATGGTCAAATGTTACTTCTGGGAGACTCCACTGATTCCTCCCTAGCACCTGGGACTTTTAGAGCATCCCTGGGTTATGCCTCTTCATACCACTCTATCTCACCCTCATTACCCTGCAGTTATCTGCTTGTCTTCCATCTCCTATTGGACTCTGAAGGCAAGAATCCAGCCTCACTCACCATGGGATGCTGGCTGGCACGGGGCAGTTCCCAGGACAAGGCATGCTACTGTGTGGCTTGGGGTATGGGTCCAAACAAGGCTGTCCAGCACTTGAACTTCAGGTCCTGTCTGGGTACCCTCAGGGAACGGTCACCTCAAGCACATACCTGAGCCTCCAGCTGGCACTCAGTGAGGGCCATCATCTCCTCATAGGTCATCTGGGAGAAAAGCGCAGCGTACTTGTGCAGGCGGAGACTTTTTAACCAGGCCGGAACATCTGTAGTGCAGGGTGTGCGAGAGATGGGGACAGAAATGAGAGGGAACGAGCAGAGATGACAAAAGATGTGGGAATAGAGAAAGGAAAAGAAGGTGACGGTCAGAGGAAAAAAAGAAAAAAAAAACCACGTTTATGTTACTACTTATTTAATTTTGGCTGAGACGCAGAAATCTTGGGCTGCCCCTCTGACATTCCTACTGGTGAGCTCCTTTATTCTACTGAGACCAGAAGTTGCTAACTTGGGGTCCTTGGGTTTCGGGGCATACAGAAATCCCTAAAATTATATCTCAATTTGTGAACATATTAGTAGTTTTCTGGGCAGAGGGTCATCTATAGCTTCCATAAGATTATGGAAAAAAAAAAAAAAGGCAAGGAACGACTGCTTTACCTGGGCTGCCTCATTCTCATTGTTGATTTGGAAAGAGCTGACTTAGAATGTTAAAGCTACATAGGAGGCAGCCACATCTTCAAGATAATTTCTTTGTACATTCCATGCAGATTTCCACATGTTTGTTGTTTCAGCCAATCCCACACTGATAGGAAAACCAGGCAACTGTTGCACCCCATGGATGGAGTCACTGTAATTCTGAGCCTGATCTCTGTTGTGCTATAATGTCTCCTCACAGCCCAGTGGGGAAAAGGGCGTCTTGCATCCCCAAACTCTGTCTCCTGGGGTTACGTCCTCTGACCATTTCTCCAAGCTACGGAACGTACCTGACGCATCTTTGGCTTTTTTCTTGAATGTCAACCGATAATATGTCAGGACTTGAAAGGGCCAAAGGCTGACTGGGCCATAGGATAATGGAAATGCCAAAGCACATCTGAAATAACCCCCAAGTTTGGGATTCTAGAGTTAAGAAAATACTGACTGTATTGAAAATCCACAGGAGAATTATTACCTTGCCAAATACAATCAAAGCAGAAGCACATGCCCATATTCTTTTAAATCAGAGTTTTTGGACTAATAAGATCTTTGAAAAGTTTCTAGAATCATCTCCCCCTACTCCTGGTTTGTTCTAAAGATGGCAAAATTAAGTCATTGAGCCTAAATCTCAGAGCAAGTATGCGGTGAAATGGGGACTAGAATGCAGGTCTCCTGATTCCTAGCTCTTTCCTACATTGCATCAAATTCTTGTAAAATAAGGACCAAACAGCAGCCCATTAGTGGTAGAGCTGAGTAACAGTGTGTGCAAAGTGCTATGAAATGCTAAAGCATTGGGTAAATGTTGTTCATGTTTTCTATTAAGTATTATCCATTACGAACCATGTGGATTGCAAGATACCATCATTGACTGCCAAGTGCTTTATTCTGAGGAACCAACAAACCACATATTATACATTCAAAAATAAGTAGAAATCTTTCAATTTTTCAATGTTTAGAGTAGACAACTGGGATTGATGAAAGATGCCTGGTGTATTCTGAAATCAGGCCCTGCTTCCTGGGGGAATCAAATGTAGGATTAGGGGATGTGGGTACGGGATGATCTCCTGAACTCAAAGATCTAGGTGGGAATAGTGCGCGCCTGGTGAGGTTACTTCTTGATTTGCAGTAATGTGAAGGCCAATCAAGGGGAATGTCTAGAGAATTACAACAGGACAATCAATGGCATTTTAAGAACAGACTCAATTATCTCAGGCTAGAAATCACTTCATTCTGTGCTTTGAAGCCCTTCATTCTGTGACAAGCAAGAGTGCCTGTGTGACCATTACAAACCACAAACAGACAAGGCTTCACCAGGCACATAGTACTAACCCCTTACACCCTCCTCAACCCAAACTGTGGTTGGACCAAGAGTCCAGGACATGCCAGCTCAGGAGTCTGGCACTTTCTCTTCTGCGACATCCTGGAGCTATTTTACCAGACTTTATTCCCCACCCGTTTTTGCTTCTGAAACAATGCTAATGCTCCAGGGAGTGAGCAGCAATGATTTTAACCCCAGCTCTGACTTTCAGGGCAACAGCACGTTACCACTCTGTCACCAGGTTTGGTGTTCGCTATTTACATCTCTGAAAGTCCCAAGTTGCTGCTCAGAAAACTCAATGATCATGATTCAGAGACATCCGGGCAACCCAATGCCACACTTGGGCACAATACATCACAAAAGAGAAGGGAGCGACCTCATAGACCACACTCTCACTGGGTGCCCTACAGCTTAACCGTGCAAAATCCACAGAAGATAAACAAACAGAATCCCAAGCTACTGAACTGTGTTGGAAACTGGGTGTTTTATAAGCCAAAGTGACAATACGGTGTTTTAAAAGTTGGGAAGCGCAAGGTGCAAGTCTCAGGTCAATCAGTGCCAGTTCCTTTTCTATAAAACTATTTTGACAACTAGAATTTTTCTAGTTAGAAGACTGGAAGAGTCTGCCTCACTCATTTAGTCAAAATGCGGGTCCATTGGAAGTTGTTTTCCTGGAAAAGGCTCCTATACAACTTCAAGACATGATGAGCTAGGCCTTCCTGAAGAGTTATTTCTAAATGCATTCCTGGGTAATGTTAAGTTCCTTTGACCACATGTTCCTTGAGGCAGGGACACATGGATGCTGTTTTTAGAACAAGAATCTTAGTGCCTAGCTTAGTGCTATGTGCTCAAAGAGCTCTTCTTCCTACAAGGAGAACTGAGGAACAGAGAAGAGGAAGGCCCAGTTCTTAAGAACACAGCCTACTAACCTTTCAACCCTTGGCAGGTGGCAAGGCACTTTCCCTTGCCAGGGATTAAAACAAAACTCCATTAAAAGAGAAGCAAATTAGAGAACCAAGATCCTTGACCATTTCATTCCCCTCAAGCCAGGAATTCCAATGACTTGGATGCTGGATTCTGTAAGACGTTGGCCAGGGATGAACTTTAACTAAATGCTCAGGTCCTTTCCCATGGTCCAGATGCCACAATCTTGGATGCAATGCTAAGAACCAGCTAAGATCTTCCTTTTTCACTCCATGGAGCTGTGGTTATGGTTGCAAGACACAGATAAGCAGGGGAGAAGCAGAGTGGTTTCCTGGAGAACCTGATATGTGACTGAAGGCACGCATGCCTCTGGCTGGCACACAGCTGTTTTGCTTCATTTGTGCTGTCTCTGATGATATGCTAATGGACGTCTCAAACTAGAAAGTCACTGTCCTGTGCAGTGTGAGAAAGATAAAGATGCTTTTGCTATATGCTGGGCTGACTTTCTTGTCAAGTATGGGAATCCTGATATTTGCTCATTCAATACATATTGAATGCCTACTATGGGGGCCAGGCACGGTGAAGGCACGTCCCTGCCATCAGGGAACTTTTAATCCAGAGAGAATGGCTGACTCACACATGGAAATTATAATAGCAGCAGGACAAGTGCCAAGTCCATTCACAGTTCTTGGGAGCACAGAACAATGAGCATTTTGGTTTGCCTTGGGGAGTGAGGGGTAGCTTCAGAAGAGCAGCAACTCGGAGTCCCCTGGGAAGCCATCTCAGGAGCAGCAACAGCACAGGAACAAAGCACAGGGCCTAGAGAGCACTCAGTGCAGGGCAAACACTTGGTGAATGGTGGACGATGGCCAGAGATAAGGTGGGGCAAACATATGTGGGGGTGGGGTAGGGTGGGGTGGTCAGATGTCTGAGGCATGTAATACTGAAACAAGGAATGTAGATTTCATCCCGTGGGTGATGAGAAATTGTTGAAATCTGGGCAGCAGAACACAATTAGACGAGTGCGCCAGAAAGACGATGGGTGTCAAGGTAAAGGCTGGACTGGATGATGAGGAGTGGAGGCCAGGATATGAATTCAAGAAGACCCTGAAGATGGTTTGGGAAGCGTGGCAGAGGGGAAGGAAAGGATGCAAACTGATAGTACTTGAAGAGCAGGGAGTGAGAGAAATACAGGAGCTGGAGAAGGCTCCTTCGATTTAGGAGAGAGCACAGGAGTGAGACAGAAAACACATGGGAGCAGCAGTTTTGGGGTGAGAAGAGAGAGATGATGAACTGCACGTGAGATCAGCTGAGCATCACTGCCTTTGGGTCATACAGGGGGGAAAGTCAACTGTCAAGGTCGTGGAAGAGAGGTCTGACCTGGAGTACAACTTGCCTTATCAGTAGCTCGTGGTGGTTATTTTAGCCACAAAAGTGGATGAGATCATTTAGGCAAGGAGCACAGAGTGAGAGGATGGGAGAGCCATCGTCGAGCCCTGGGACTAACAGGCTTTTAGGGAGGTGTAGGGAGAGAAGGTCAACAGGTAGGAGGTTTTTGGGAGAAAGCATCACCATCTATGTGCATGACAGTGGGCCCCATGGCACAGTTGTCATCCTTCATGAAGCTCCTTCTAGGCTTTGCTGCAGTCCATACTGGTTTATCTTCTTGTGGCCATTTTTGATAACTGTGCTACCCCCATCTTTTATTTGTTCTATGTTTACCTGCTGGTCTCTACTAATGGGATTCAGTTTTCCATTATGCTTTTTCTTTTTTTTTTTTTGAGACAGAGTCTCACTTTGTTGCCCTGGCTAGAGTGAGTACCATGGCGTCAGCCTAGCTCACAGCAACCTCAGACTCCTGGGCTCAAGCAATCCTACTGCCTCAGCCTCCCAAGTAGCTGGGACTACAGGTATGCGCCACCATGCCCGGCTAATTTTTTCTATATATTTTTAGCTGTCCAATTAATTTCTTTCTATTTTTGGTAGAGACAGGGTCTCGCTCTTGCTCAGGCTGGTTGCGAACTCCTGAGCTCAAACAATCCGCCCGCCTCGGCCTCCCAGAGTGCTAGGATTAGAGACGTGAGCCACCGCGCCCGGCCTCCATTATGCTTTTTCTGTTTCCTTTCTAGAGTGTAGAAAAATCAGCCACAGAAAGGCTGTGTGTGTACAGCAACTCACACAGAAGCTGGGCTCCTGTGAGAACCTGGGCTGCATTTCTCCAAGGCCTGCTGTGAAATGCTGCAAATACTAGTCAGGTCAACAGGCCATGCAGCACCTGATCCACAAACGAAGAGACTCCAGAAGAGAGAAAGATGAGACCAACAATGCTGAAGGGCCCAACACAGGAAGCAACGTGAAGGGTAGGTAGTAAGGCAACACTGGAAGAGAGAAACATGAACAGCCTCAGTCCCGCAAAAGGTTCACATGGGGGGGATCATGGTACCTGCAGATGGAAGATCAACTTCCAATTGCCAGAGAGCCAGGCTCATCTCAAAAGCTCCCTCCCTCCATGATATGACCGCGTCCTTGGTCTCTGAGGGAGAGGAGAGGAAAGCCAACAGTGGTGTAAGGAGGTACCTACTCTTTATGGTTGAAGTGAGTGGGAAAATGTTCCTTTAAAAAATGAAGAGTTTAGCATCACTGTCAAGATTACTAAAGCCTGTCTTTATTTCTGGCCAGAGTGGAATAAGCAGCTCAATTCTGTTCCGGCCTCTGAGCAAAAGAAAGAAGGAGACTTGCTCTCTCGTCCTGCTGGATCTGGGTCCTCCTTGACCCTGAGAACTGTCCCTGGAGGCCTTCAGGAGGGGCTCTGTGCTCGTGGGGGGCATATACGGGTCTTGGAAGGCAAGAGGGGCCAAGTTTGGAGAATATCCACTTCCAAGAGTAAGATGCAAACAGAGGGCCTGAACGCCTCCCTGCAGCCCCCATAGCTGTGGTGCTGATGAGGGCTCTTCAGAAGCGGCCTCCTTTGCGTGCTTGAACAGAGCCGGGCTCCAGATCCAAAGCTGCCTGTGTGCGGGCACGGTCAGTGAGGTGCTTCAGCTGAAGCTATGCGCTTGGTAAGGAACGGAGGTCAAAAGTCTCACGACCTGGATAGTTTGGGGAATCCTGGGGTCTGCTCTTCAAAGACATCAGGGTTCTCAGCCTGAGAAGAGTTAGTGCAACTTCCAGCCTATGAGGACCCATAGGCTATGGGTGGGTCCATGCAGGTCACGTTTGGGAATACAAAAAAATAAAGCAAATTTATGAAATCCTGGCCTTTAAGTTAAATGAATTCAAGCAAGCAGCTAAAAAGTCAACATTCAGAAAACAACGACTGGTTCCAATGACAGCCAAGCTGAAAGGTGTCCCAGCCACTCCCGGAGCTGCGTCACTCTCACTCCGTCCCTCAGACCTTTATGACCCTCGGAAATGCTGTCTTCGCAACCTTCTTACAAAGGTTTCTGACAGATTCCTTTTTCTTAAGAAAGATCTCACCTCTCAATAATTTTTCTCATCTCATTCTGAGAGAGGCAGAGGTTCAAAGGTCTATGTTTCAAAACCAACTCAAAACCCCCAAACCGGCTATTTCAGAGTAGAAAATTTATTTCCTTTGCTCTAGAGAGAAAAAGTTTACCTGAGTTCCACCTAAGAAAGTCTCCTTAGAAAAGGCAAAATAAGACATTTTTGCAGTCAATGGCCCCCTCCGCTTTTAATTGCTGTGTTTTTAATCCAGGTTAGCGGAGCCAATGGTTTCTTTTTGACCTTTATCAAGTCTATATACAAATACTACACCGGTTTCAATTATCTCCACATTTTTGTATTAATACTAACATAATGCCACACATCACGAGTATACCCAGTCAGTGTTGATTCGTAAAGGTGAGGCTGAAGCTCAGATCAAGGGAATCAGCCCATCTCTACCTCTGTCACACGGGCCACTCCAACAAGAGACTCATAGAGCTCCTCACTTCCTAGGAGCCCAAATCTATGGGCTTTTTACCCAGATACCTGGAATGGGGCCCCCCAAATGAACTTCACTGCAGGTAAGCATTGTGCTGAAACTGTGCAGGTGAGAACTGAGCAGGGAAGCTGGGCCAGGGAAGAGCATGGTGCACTGCAGGGACCCTCGAGGGGCTTGCACACCTTCACTGGAATGTTCTCCAGGTTCCCACACTCACCGGGCCCCACACTGTCCCTCCAATCAACTTCTTCTCCTATATACCCTTTGCTACAGATGACACCTCGGGTTATCCAGGTGTCCCAGGCAGAGCCCTGGGCATCGCCCTAAATTCCTCTGTTCCTTCAGTACCTACGTTCAGTTAGTTACCAAGCCTCTCAGTTCCAGCCCTTGAAGATCCCACGAACACTTCTCTGTCTCCAGTCTCCATTCTCATTGCCTCTTGCCTCAGTGCCACTTCTTTTTCTTCTTCATGTACCAAAATATCCTCTACCTCTCCCCTGGCCTCCACATCCAGAATCCCCTGTCCCCTCCTCACTTTGCCTTAGCACCAAGTCATGGGATCTACTTGGTCAAGCTCTCTCATCACCGTGACTTCCTGCATGCTGTTCGCTCTGCACACAATGCCTTTCTTCACCTCGTATTGGTTCACCTGTAGTCACGCTGAGTCTCAGCTCCAGGGCTCTCCTTTTCTAGCAACTTTCTTTGACTTCCCTCTACTGTGAATTAGGGCCCTTCCTGGTGCCTGCCCCAACTCAGGGAAAGTCTTTAAGACAACATATTTTCACAGCAGTGCATCTGCTTCAGCTACTTGGTTTGTTGCTCACGTGATAGTAAGTCCTGCCTTTGTCTTCCCAGAAGCTAGTTAGTCCAAAGCCTCTCTCAGCAAGTGCTCAAAAAAGTCAACTGATTTGAATGAGGACAAAAGTGACCTGTGAATCAGTCAATCTTCTTCTCTTTGCTCCCATATAACATAGCCATATCATTTATCAATGGCCCCGACATTTTGTTAAGTCTTTAGGCGTTGGGGTTTATACATCATCTTTGAGGACATGATGCTAACACAAGTCGCAAATGTATTTTTTCTACCAACTGACTTCTTGTCTGTATTTTCTTTTCTTCCTAGGAAATTACGGGAATGTGTTTTTTTTCTCACTCTCCCTTGGCTACCTGAAGGCTTTGTATGAGAGAAGAGGTAAGAGCACATTCTACTCATGAGTTGCCCAGGCAAAGAAGGAAGGAGATTATAACTGAGCACTAACTTAGATGGAATCAAGAATCTTCCCTCTGGGCTGAGTCACAGGGAAGTTTTTGAAAAGAACAAGGACAACTGAATACAGAAACCACAACCAGCATATTTAGTCCAAACGTGTATGACCAGTAGCCTCCACAGGGAATGGCAAAGGGAAGAAACTTCATATCCTGGTTCAGCTTCCTACATCTCCTGGGTTAGTTTCAAGTTGAGTAGCCAGTTCCATTTTTTCTGTAGCATGAGATATTAGCCTGAGACCCCTATGCCAAGGCACATTCAATCTGGGCTTCAGAGAGCTGATCTCAGCCATTAGGATGGATATTTATTACAAAGGGAAGAGTGAAGTCAGCTGGGCAGATGATGTGAGTCCTTTGAGAGCAGGAGTTGGTCTACTTGGGAGAGAACTTAATGACAATCCTGGCAAATAGTGCTAACACCAAGACAAAAAGAGGGCTAGATCGATGCATGTGAAAAACAAAAAGAGCAAGAATGCTGGGCCCTAAGGTTTATTCCACACTCTTGACCCAAGAGGTTCATTCCTAAGGGCTGATCTGCAGCCAGACCTAGCTAGTCTAGCTAGAGGAAAAGGAAAGAATGGATGAACAATGCAGTGTTTCTACAAGGTATGCACAGCTGTTGGCCAGAAAGATGAATTCACATTGAATCAAGTTCAAGTGACTTTTTATTCTTTTCCCAAGGGGCAAGGTGTGGGCAACACATATTCCCTGTAGATGTGCGAACTCTTCGATGTTCTACTACAGGTTCCTTGTTGTTCTTGTAAACTGGGTGAGTGTTTAAAAGTTAGAAAAACAGCAGTTAGATGATGGCACCCCAAGGGGGACCAGCAAGTAGTTTAAAATAGCTGATACTCTTGCCAAAGGTCTGGGTCAACAGAACATGGATTCAAGAGGAAGAGCTGGCTCTTTCTAGAAGCACCTCACTTGATTTTATATTTCTTTTCTTAAAAAGTGTGAATTAATTTGAAAATTTAAACTAGTATCTGCTCTTAGATGTGGAGATCCAATGATGAACCCTTGGGTTCTGCCAGGGCTGCTTCTTGGGTGCGCTCCTAGGAGGCCATCCTGGATAGTCTTTGACAGCAGGACAGTCCTTAGCCATGGTATCTTGCAGCAGGGCTAGGGAAAGGCTATTTGTGTTTAACAAATACTGGCCCATGACACTTTGGAATGCTAGTGTTTTGGGGTGCAGACAATTTTTCTGTCTGTCCTGTCAGCTGAACTGCAAGTATACTTTTCCCACAAATAGAAACATTTGTCATCTATAATGTTCCTTCCTTCAAATATTTTTTGCCATTGAATTTGTTAATGACTTTATACTTTGAATCCTGATCCAATTCTTGGGAGAAGAACAAATCAATAGGTCAACAGAAGATGTAAATACATAGAAGAGGGACCTTTTGTTGCATCCAGCCACCAAATAACCTGCTTTATGATCACATCCCTTGGGACTGGAAAGAAAATCTTGGATATGAGATCTTGTCTGTGTCATTTTCTGATTGAACAAGCTCTGAGGAGACAATTCTCACCAATTCTAAAGAAAGGAAATGAATAAGCTTGGATATGGGGTATCCCTTAACCTTAGTAATATTTTGGTTTTAACCTAAAACAAGGATAAGACATTTATTCCATTTTTCTCTCATTCATTTCTCTTTAAAAACCTGTTATGTTTATTTCTCACCTCAAAATGGCAGCATGCAATGAACACACCTTTACCTACTTAGGGAAAATGTCTAAAGTGGGTATAAAGGCCACAAAAAAAAAAAAAAAGAAAAAAGGAAAGAAAGAAAAGAAAGTAAAAGAAAGAATGAAAGAAAACAAACATCCTAAAACCAGACAATGGAATCGGAATTCTCTGGAGAGATGTGTGTGCTGGGGAATGGCTTTTCTTCACGATCCTCCGTGCCTTTCAGCACAAAGGCCAAAGGCTCCTTCCCGCAGAGTTACCAAATAGAACGGCAACGTACGCTTTCTTGGAAGCATGCTATCCAGACATTGAACTTCACCTGGAAAGAAGCTAGTCAAAAGCAACAGCTTCACAGCTTCCCTTGGCCCCTCAGGTATTTCAATGTCCAGAGACAGATGCCACGCCAGGCTTGCCTAGAGTGGGGTTGAGCCTCACCTGACACCATCACCTGGGTTCAGCTGCCTGAACACATAACCATGTAGCATACACTCAGAAATGGGTTTGCTATGTCTCCAAAACTGTGATACAGTCCGTCCCCTAAAACAGTGAAAGAGAAAGAGGACGTATATCCCCTTCATGCCAAAATGGCCCATTGTTTCTGCTGCCTGTTAAATACCTTTAAAGATCCATTTGTATCACCGGAGGAAAATATCAAGACACAGCCCACTCACTCTGGGCACCATGGCAGGATTAGGGGGTGGGGGGAATGGAGTAGGGGCAGGCCAAGCAACTGAGAGGAAGATTCATGGAATGTACCAGGGAAGTGGCTTCATGTCAGGCTCATTCCCAGAGTTGACAAGCTCCATTCCAAGTGGCACCTGGGCAGTCATGGGCAGGCTTTCTGTGCCAGGCCTCCGTGAAGGGAGGGGACTTGGTACAGAGCCTCCTATGTCAACACTGATCGTTTACAAAGGAAACATCAGGAATAGCAGGACCTCAGGACTGTTAGTGCCAGCAAAGAGAGTATCTCAGAGCCTCCCCTCAGCATAGTAGTCCCTGAAGCATGACTGGTTATTGTTTCACCATCTAAAATTGTTATTAGTGTGTCTCTGATGAGCATCTTTGCCTAAGGGCTTCCCAGCCCTTGAACAACTGCAGTCTAAAAATACAGAGTGCACGTATCCTCTCTGTACCTATCGTGGGTAATTTGGAAATCTCTATCTCCTGATGAGTCTCTTTAGAAGAGGGTAGATTCACAGGGTAACGCAGGAACATTTATTTATGCTGCATAAAAGGCCTTTATCACCTGTATGCAAATCCGTTATCAGGATTAAAACACTGTCAGAGATTCTCAGTGGTATTTTCACGTCCCTTAAATAGATGCAGAGAAAAGGGTTTAAAGGTTTCTTTGGATATCAAAGAAAAAAGAAGAGAGAAAGGAAGCACTACTGCAGTTCTGCATTAAGAGAGATTTAAAAAGAGAGAGAGAGAGAAAAAAAAAAAAAAAACCACCCCAGATTCAGTGGTTTGTTTTTCTGAATTACTGACAGGTCCCTGGCCACAGCAACGAGGTAGAAGGCTGGAGCAGCTCAGCGTCTTCACAAACAGAAGATCCTATCACCCTGAGCGGTGATTCATTTAACTGTCTGCAGAGTCAGTGCACTGGGGAAAAAGAGAGAGTTGACCTCTCTTGCTCTGGTTCCTGTTTCCCAGGCTTTGGCAAGAAGCCCTGGAAGGGGATCTGAGCCCTTTTTGCCTTGGTCGACCCTGGAGTACTGCAAGGGACAGATCAAAGGCATAAGCCTGGGAGGGGTGGCACCTTCTCTTTTGCTGACTACTTCTCTTTTTACCCTTCGGGACTCCGATACAGGGAAGGGGGCTGTCCACAGTGGTTTCTTGTTTAGTCACTCACCTTTCATACCACTACCTTCTTCTTGGAATGTGTTACGAGCAGTGGTCTGATCTTCTAAGTGTTCACTGCCACCACTTCCTGAAGAGGCTACACTGCTTTGTGGAGACAGGGGGGCATGATCGGATGGGAGGCACTGAGGTCCTCTAGCTCGTAAGTCCTCATGAGACATCCATCCATGTCCTAGAGGCTGGCTTGGCACATTCATGGGTGGGGTAAGGGACACAGATCGTTTCAAAGGGCTGTGGTGTGCCTGGCCTGAGAGAACTGGAAAAAAAAAATAAAATGAAATAGGTTATTCCCCCCCCTTTAGCCTGGGACGCAGAAGAACCCACAATACCTTTTAGCCCTGAGAGATACCACTAGCTGTCTTACAACTCCATCCGTGGTCACAGCGGGTTGAATAAAGGCCTGGCATGGTCTTCCCTCTGGGTGGTTGAAAAGGTTGCTCTCTGTACCTCTTAGTGGGCTGGGTTTCTCCAAGGAGACCAAACCTATAGGGCCCACAAATATGGCCTTGGCCTTTGTGGGTCTGGATCTGGTTTTAGTTCTAACTCTAGAACTCAGGATTCTTAGCAGTGGGCCCATAAATCAGGCAAGGCTGGAGAGCCTGGCAAAGTGGCCATCTGCCAAAACTGAAAAGAACATGTGCTGGACAATTTGGTTTGTTTTAAACATACATTCTGACATTACCCATGTTGTTAGGGAGGACCTCTTAAAAGGCGGGCAGGCTGGTCCCCATCTGGGATCTTTGAGACTGAAGTAGAAGGTGGTAGACTAGGAATCAGGGAACTGTCACCTCCGAAGGGTGGTGCAGGCTCAGCGAGGGGCCCCGGAACTAACACGACCTCAGGGTAGGGGACACGGCAGCTGTGAATGAAAGGGCTGATTCTTCTAGGGCTCTAGGGTGTGCTCTTTCCCTTGGCCTCACAAGTTAATGCCAAACTTTGTATTATAAACACTTCCAGGTAACAAGGGTTTCATTCAGAAGCCAGTGGGGCACTCTCAGTAAGCTGGGAATGGTTTTTACCAGCATGTTCAGCCCTTCCGCACAGTGGGCCACATCTGCATAGCCCCCATTTTTAATTTCTTTTCCAGAAAACTAGGAAAAAGCAACAGAACTCATATAACTAGCCAAATTAAATTGAAGTCATTTAAGGCAGGGATTTAACCAAAATCAACGCCAAGGCAGCCGACATTGCCCTGGGTTGGTTTTTCTGGGTGTGTAAAGTGACAACTTTACAAAATAAGTCTATTCATGACATTCTCTCAGCACCAGCTCCTGACAGGTCTAGTTTATTTTGACTGCTGCTGGACTAACATGGAATCGAGCCACATGCATTTTTAAACATTTTTCAGGGAAGCCATTAAATTCCGTCTCGGGCTCTATCCCCTCAGATGGGGCGTTTGCTTTCCCAAGTCTGGGCCAGCACTTCTCTGTGGGCGTTAATCTTGCTGTGTTTTTCAGTGAGCAGACCAGATACCCCAATGGTGAGAGGTCCTGCTTTTTGTTAAACTGCATTTTTGGTGGGGCGGCACCCACATAAAGACCTGAGCAGATTACTATGCCCCCACTTAAAAAGATAAAGGCCAGAGTCAAAAGGCTGGGCGTTTCCAAAAAGTGTGTTTGGGCAGCAGGGTGTGGGCAGGCTGCTGACAGGCAGCCGCTGGTCGCCGAGCCTGAGAGCCACGGAGCTCATGCCTCTGTGGTCAGTGTTTCCATTTGGCCTCATGTGGCCAGCAGGGCAGCCTGTGCGTGAAGTGGGGACACTCAGAAGGGCTAGAAGGTTCTTTATTTACAAAAAGGGAGGACAAAAGGGTCTGCTGACTTTATCATTTGTAACCTGAGAAATTTCTTATTTGGGTAGATTCTATTAAAGGCAAGGAATTAGCACCTAACTTAAAAATATGCAAAGGGGACACCATTTTAAAAATGTTGACCCTAAGAGGCTGAAACAGCTTGCATTTCCACTAAATAGACTAGGAAAAAAACTATTTAAAAGGCTCCCTGGAAAATGCATTGCTACCTGGTTGGATCAGAATTAGCAAGAGGAAAAAAAAAGCAGAGAAAGAAAAAGAAAATAATAAAAAGGAAGCAGCAGCAAAAATGAAGAGAGAAGCCAATAGGAAGAAAAGCCAGACATCCAGAAAATCCATTTCATGCCTGTCTAAGTATTTATATAAAATTGGGCAGACTTGTTTAGGGCTGCCCTGAGTGCTGGGACATTCCAGCTTAGACATCTTTGCTTTCTGGTACCTCCGCAGCCATTTCAGAGTATCTCGTGGATGCTTTGTCTGGTGCCTGCCAGGTGTGCCCCAAGTGGAAATGGGGGTTCCTCCACACAACCAGGATTAGAATGAATCTGAAACCATAGGTCTTGCCAGAGAGGGACACAGAGCTCGCAGTGGGTGGAGTCCTCAGCACTAGGCTGGTTAGGGGCCATAACTAAATAAGTAATTGGCAACCATGGGTGGTTAATGCCAGGACAACCCCCGTCTTTGTTAGGATACTGAGAACAAGACCTATGTTTGCAGTTGAGTTCCATTATTGGATGGAACCAATTTGCTTCTTTCCACTAAAATAAACAAAAAAAAAATGGCTGCTACCTCCTCCATGGAAGGGCATCCTGGGGGAAGCTGTCAGTTATCCGAGGACTCCACAGGCTACTGAGATTGGAATTAAATGTTTATCTAACTTAACAGGCTTATAGGGATTTGTACATAGAAACCTACACCCATTTCTTCACATTTTTCTGAGCTTAACTAAAGGCCCGGGGGATACAGCATGAACTTGGTATCTGCCTCTATCGAAGAAAAAATCAATTATACGTGAGGTGCCAGGGCCTTTTCCCAATGACTTGCTATGAAAGGCCTCACCCCCTCTCTATCATAATGGGAGACCCTTGATTCCCTCAGCTGCCACCAAACTCAGGAATGTCTCCCTAGGAGCCAGCCTGCTGTGGAAACCAAGCGCAGTGATGATGCTAAGCTTCTGATTTGCAGAGAGAGCAGCCATCGGTTTAGTGCCAGGCTGAATGCCACACTAAACCAAGAGGTGCACTGGGTAAACACTTCATTTCTCCAAAAAGAACTGAGGCCTGTAGGCAGTACAGGCTTGTCTTCCTGTGGGAAGGAGACTGAAGCAGGTGACAGGTGATCTGCCAACAGTGCCACTTTAGGGTAAAGAGAGATCTACAGGTTTGGGCAATGGTGGAGTACTTCGTGTGGCATAAAGTGGCAGAGGAAATAATAAATGTCACAGGCAGAAAGAGTCGGCAAGAAAATAGGCCACACAGTTGTGGAATTAATGAGGTGGCCCGTGGCAGAGTGTCAATGGTTGCCCCATCACTGCCCTCTCCCCCTTTTTAACTAGAAGAATTTATCTGAAATGATGACAAACAGAGGGAGATGTGAACATTCAGCCAAAAGTAAAATTTCCTTTCCTACAAGTAGGGAGGGGAAGGCGGCAAAAACAGACTTCTAAGCAGCTTTCTGCATTGTGAGCTGCCCCAGAAAGCCTCTAGCCATGGGCTTTGGATGCTGTTGCTTGTTGGCTTCCGTGCAGTAGACAACGGCTAAAGATGCATTCAGACCTAAGCCGCCCAACAATAATATTCCAAAGCTGCACAATTAAGCCCATCTTCTAAAAATCTCAACCTAGATTAGAAATTGGCAACTTCCAGCAGAATAGAGGTCCTCAATTTATGCTGCATTCGTGACTTTTATAATAGTGTGGGTAGAGAAAGAGCATATTTCAACATGGATTCATTATATTGAAAATCATACTAAAAATTACCAAGGGGAGCAAAATTGTGCCTTTTTTGGTCTTGAAACACTGAAACTAAAACGTTATATTCTATATAGTATAGATTCAATAGTACTTACACTTAAAAAAATCTCTATAAGAAATTTTAGGTCTGTATTCATACATACATCATTAGGACACTGTCATTTTTGGAACATTTATAAATTCAAGTGAACCAGAAGAAAAAAATAAATATTCAGTAAGTCTAGTAGAAATACAGAAACCGCAGCTAAACACAATCTTCCTACAGAAGTCGGGCAGTGTGATGGGAGTGTGGAGGGTCTTTAATCTGGTGACAAACTCGGTCATACCATGAGGACCAGCCAGATTCTCTGACCTCATCTAACCTTATGATTTCTTTTTCAACTCCCAGCATCTTTAATGAGACCCCTTTCAACACCTTTCCAGGGGAAGATACGATACCTAGATCTGGATTCTGTTCTTTTAAGTATTTTCTTTAAAGTCTGGAATTCAGATTTCTTTCCCATTTCCTTTGACCAATCTTGACTTCATCTTGATTTTTATTTATCAAAATAAGATTCAGGAAAAGACTTATCAGAATATTTAGTACTCTTTAAGGAAAATTAAGTATAATTACTTTTTGGTCTTCTAATATGAGAAATAACAGGGTTCATGGAGAGAGGAAGGTTTGGGATATGGGCCCAACTATCTCCTTAGTCCACTGTTAGGTTAAATACTATACCTCATTGTCAAGGACAGAAGTGATCCACGTAAGCAAATTGCCCAGATAACTGAAGCTTGAATCTCACACCAAAAACTTTATCCTAACAAACTTTAATGGAGATTTTTCAAAGATATATTGACTTCCCTGCTGTCCTTAAATTTACACATTGAATGCAATTTATGCTTTAAAAATCATTGTTATGAGCATAGATTACTAACATTTTAGAGTTGGAAGCCTCCTAAAAGACAATTCAGTAATTCCTAAACTGAGAACTGTGGACCCCTGGGTAGTGGAAAGACCTAAAAGATCTATGTACACCAAGCTTTGGTAGTGGATGAAATGCTGTGTTGCAAATGACTTTTACATATATGTAGAGGGTATTGGAATTAATACAATATAAATTAATTTAAATTAATATAAATTAAGATCTATGCTGAGTACATAGGTCTTTTACCCTTTTTTGATCAGTGGATTTGAAATACAGTTGTTGCTTTAATAGGGACGCCAATTTTTTAATATTAGTTATTAGCTTACATCATTCATATGTACTGTTGGTCCAGTGCATGCTCATTTGACAGAGATGTTTGTTGCTCTATGCTGTCTCTGTGGAGAGAGGTGTCCATGGGCGGTTTAGGCATACTTGGGAACTCATGTGCTGTATACTTTTCATGGTTGTACTGTCTCCTCAAGTTCAAATCAACTATTACATCTCTTTGTTACTACTATGTGTTTCCACTTATTTCCAGGCTTAGAGTCTAGAATCTAGACTGGTGAAGCTGTCAGAAATTTGACTTCTGAAGGCATTAGATATTCCCACATTCCCAAGATTGTCCTCTTTCACCAAACGAAATGTCCTGTGTTCTCAACTCAAGGCTGAGTTCTGTGCCCTCATCACACCCTATGAGTCCAGCCACAGAGAGGTGATTTGCAACTTTAATCTTTTTCTTCCTAAGCTAGTTTCTTCATTTTTAATTCAAGAAGCTCCCTTTCTTACAGAAAAACATATGCTTCGTTAAATTTTCAAATTTCTAGATGTTTACAAAACAGAATTCAATCCAATAACTAGCACAACTAAACCTTATAAAAATAAGTCATTCTAATTTAGAAATTTTAAAAGGTAGAATGAAGAGACCAAGTATTTGCACATTATTTTAAAATATTAATCTCGAACTGTTTTCCTGAGTTAAAAGGTCCTGGCCAATTATTCCCCATGACTCAGGTGATAGATGCTGTGTGTTCACATACTTAGCACAAGGCCGGGCAGAATTCTGCTTGCAGGTTGCTAACAGTGTACTTTCACAATATTTTGTACACTTACTCCCAAAGGAAGCTCAGAAGTCATCAGTGGAACCTTTCCCGAAAACACCATTTTGAAGGTTTACAAGATTTAATTCTTAAGTTTTGCTACAGGAGATGGTTTGATAACTTGTCAAGTTTAAAGAGGAGAGAGCTTGGCCCACTGCCAGCTACAAAAAGGCTATTGTTTCAGAGGAACTGGGAGGTGGGATGGGGCAGTGTTTCTGTCCATTCCTTTAGGTTGGACAGAAAATGCCTAGCAAGCATTTTCAGGTTCCATCCCACAAATTTCTTGAGAGCACTGGTTTCAGAGCATCTAAGAACTACTACTAAAGGCTTTCAATTTTCAAATAATGGAGTTCTGCTAACACCACCACTAGTGTGAATAATTCCAGACATTTGCTTTTGAAAAAAAGAAAAGCCAACATTTTAAGCAAGGCTCAGTGGTGAAATGACATTAGACCCTGGATTCTTCTTCTTTAGTTGGTTTTGTGATGCCACAACCAGTAATCTGAGGCCCTGTGGTGGGAATCTTTGAGGAAGAAAAGATTAATAGTACTGCAAGAATACATTTTGAAAAACACAAGACCAGAGTATTCGATCAGTGACATCATGCAAAAAAATAACACCAGTCACACTTATGGCTACAAACAGATTTGAGTAAGTAGGCTGGAGGGGAGGGGAGTATTAATTACTAAGGTTAAAATGAGCATGCTCTGCCATCACTGCTTCGGGAAATAGTTTAAAAGCCAGTCTGGAAGGTTAAAAGCCTCAACTCTGCATGCTTGCTCTCTGCTCCTTGTCCAAAGGGTTGGAAAACCAGCGCTTAGAACATCTGGACACCAGAAGACGAGTCCCCCAAACAAGCTTCAAACTCCACCTCATTCCAGAGGGAGAAGAGAGAACATGCTACAAAGCAAAGACGTGGTTGGTGGATGGGATGTTCCCAACCAGCCCAAGGAGGAAGCCACACACTTTCTGTGAAGAGAAAGTGTACACTTGCCTATGCAGAACAAACCAAACCAAACGGAGACTCTAGAAGACGAAGAAGCAGCAAAGAACTTCATGACAAGGTTGACAAATGCACATGGCTAAATCTCTCTTTCCCCTGTTAAATCTCGTTTTCAAACAGAATTGATGCAGGGAAAAGCACCTGGAGAGGCTTTCCCAATATCGTGAGTCCTTGTCACTGGTGTCAGCTCTTGTTACTCTGCAGACAGCTCAGCCTTTGGGCAGAGCAAAGATGTATGTTTCCAGTTTCACATTATCACTTAAACATTTGAGCTTTTAAGAAATAAATTAGAATGTTTCCGGCAGACTTTTATTACTGCGTTAATCTTTGGTACATTTCATTTGTCCTCTTTGGTCAGTTTCTATAATGGCAAAACTCAGTGTCATCCATAGAAAATCTATTTTAGATAACTGCTGTTTGACTTTACATTGTCATTATTTATGAAATAAGTTAGACCAGAGGCCAATACGTATATATCTTTTTATAGAAATCGGTACAGTCTCACCCACAATTTTAACTTCGAGTCAAGCAGTCCTAAAAGGAAATTGTCCCAATCCTATCATTCCATTCTAACAAAACCAGTGACATCAACCGTGGAAGTAATTTGACACCACTGAAGCAGATGTTTAGGCCAATTCACCAAACTGTGGGATCAACCAGCGATTTCTAAATCTCCTGCATATTGGGTG
Source organism: Avahi laniger (assembly GCA_963575035.1). Taxonomy (NCBI): domain Eukaryota; kingdom Metazoa; phylum Chordata; class Mammalia; order Primates; family Indriidae; genus Avahi; species Avahi laniger. Next base: position 65,016 of record CAUYSK010030114.1, read on the forward strand.
AATTTCTTCTTTCCTGTATTGTTCCTTTTCATACCTACAGTTCTACCTATATATGTACTTAACCCTTAGGGTTGTCCATGAATTTCTATCCATATAGAGTGAAGAGATGTCCAGAAATGAGTTTAGACAGAAATGCAGAATATGATTCTTTCCATTTACGATACCAAGTAAAGAAAGTAATGGAGTTAAGCATGTGGCCAGGAGTGGATTTAAGCAGATATTCCCTTTTTAGTTTTCCAGAGTATCTGTAAAAATGCTCCAGGCACTGTGTGTAGGGGAGAGAGATAGTCGAGAAACTCAGAAAACTAGATATTTGATGACAAACCCTCCCTCCTGCCCTTTTCTCAAAAGATAACTCTCGAATTATCAATGCTGTTCCATCAGCCTGCATGCCTATCCAGGAAGTGCTTCTTTGGTTTATGCAATGCCATGTCCAACCCATGCTTAACAGCTCACAGGCTGCTGCTGAGTGTGGGAAAGAGCAAGGGAATCCAAGTCTGGAACTGCAAATAGCCAGGATTTCATGACTGAGCACCAAGACCCTCTCAGAGCATCAGTCCCAAGGCCATGGCCAGAGTTGTTGAACAAATCATCAGGGTATCCTCTTACACCTTGTCACCACCAGCAACATTTGTCACAAGGAGAAGTGGGTCAATCGCTTGAAACGAGCTAACAAAGGATATTTTAAACCTTGCCTACTAACTCCTGCCTTGAGCCGAACCATAGGCAAAGTCTTTACTGCCACTGGCGCTTAAAGGCTCCCAGATAACAGAGAACAGTGGCTCTCACTGATTAGGCAAGAATGGGCATCATTAGAGGATGCCTAAATCCTACTGCCAACAGGGCCTCAACTCTGCAGCCAAATGCATGAGCAGTACCAGGGCTTCTGTGAGCATAAAGCCCTAAACTTTGCCTCGATCAAACAACAACCTTTTTTCTTTTCTTTCTAGTTTTAGGGAAGGGTTATAAATAATTAGAAATGTATTATGTAGTCTTGACTAATTCTTAACTTAGCTCCTCCATAAAAGCACAAGAACAGGAGATTCTCAGCATGGTGACTAGCAGGGCAATTTACTGATTAGGGAATCGGTTCTTGTTTTCATTAAAGCATTCAATCTACATGTCAAATGTAACAATACACATAAATGACCATTCAAAAAAAACCACAATTTGAGCTTACACTGCTAATTAGATGATTTTTTTTTTGTTGTTGCTAATTAGGAGAAATTGGATGGCTTAGGCTCTCCTGGCTTCTTAATTACCTTTGATTGAATAACCATGTGATTCAAGACAAGCTCTTGAGGCTGCACGCACCCCAGTTCCCACTTACACTTCACCTTCAGCCTCTTCCTGAATTCTCCCCCTGTGGGTGTTGGAACGCAGTGAGATTGGTACCGTGTTTGTAAAATTGATTTGCTGTGGTCTGTAATTACACATAACGATTTGAATTTTTGACTTGGCACTGCATTTTTCATTTAAACTGTACCGTTCTTCTCTACCCCAGAGAAGCAGCATTTACGTAATCGCTCTCAACGCATCTTCTTGGGTATTATAAATCAGTCCTGCAATAAAAGACTTCCAGAGAAACAGCAAGCTCGAGGTTCCTGGCATAATTCAGCGCCCAGGACTGTTCCAGTTTAAGGACAGGAATTGAACAGCATTCATTTCTTAGTGGATGTGAAACGGAGGGGGCTGTCTGGAGCTACGGAGCCTGGCAGCAAAGAGAGCAGGCGGAGCCCGGAGCCAGCTCAGGTCCAGCGGCTGGGTCCCCTTTGCTCCGCATCTACTGCAGGTCCCCTGCCCCCACCGGCAGACAAACTGTGTGTGTTCATCTGCATGTCTTATATTCTATCAATCATCGTTATTCACGGTTTCCATACTTGTGAATTTACCTACTTGCTAAAATTTATTTGTAACCCTTGAATCAATACTCGTGGCCTTTTTGTGGTCACTCTCAGACACACAATGGCAGAGAATCGGAGTCGCCCCACGCACTTGCTCCTAGCTGGGTTCAAAGCGATGCTGTGTCTTCTTGTTGGAGCTCTCCTACTGTAAACAAGTGTTCTTTCTGTGGTCTATTTAGTGCCATATTTTTCACATTTTTGTGCTTTTTGTTGATGATTTCACTGTTTAAAATGGCCCCTAAGCAGAGTGCCGAAGTGCTGCCTAGTGTTCCAAAGAGCAAAAAGGCTGTCATGTGCCGGCTGAGCTTCGTTCGGGCATGAATTATAGTGTTCTTGGTTGTGGGTTCAATGTTAATGAATCAATAATAGATGTTAAATGAAGTGTCTTTAAGCAGAAACACACATATAATAATGTTATGTACCGAGTGGTCGACAAAAATGTTGTGGCGAGAGGTTTGTATTAATAGGTACTTAACCCTGTATTTCCCCCAAGAGCAACCATTCAGTGTTCAATAATTCAGTGTTCACGGCAACTTCATAGAACGTAATTAGAAGGGACTATAGGAATATACTGATACAAACTCTTTCCTCCACTTCCCATTTTGCGACCCACTGCATTTTTCTCTTACGCTAGCGGTTCTCAACCTTGGCTGCACGTTTAACCTCCTTTGAGCCTTTAGAAAACATCTCAATGCTCAGGCCCCACCCCAGACAAGTCATTGAGAATCCGGCAGCACAGCGAGAGTGTCCGCACTTTGAGACACACCTGGGTGGTTTCAATGGCTAACCAGGGCTGGGGACCACCGTGGGGAGCTATCTTTCTACCTCAGTCTTTCCCTCAATCTTTGTCCCACATCCTGGACATTTCAAACCTCCCCAGATGGGCTGCTGCTTCTGCTTGGCCTTAGTAAGATACCTTAAAAAAATGGGCATCTTGTTTATGTTGCAAGTGGCTTTTAAAAGACAAAATTCAAATCTTCATGTCTCCCACCAACTACACATGTAAAATTTTGCTTAGGTTCTCAGCCCAGGATTTTATCCCTTGTGCCCTGCTCTCCAGATAAAAGAAATGATATTTTGGTAGCAGAGTTCCAACCCACATAGTACCTGGAGAGAAATTTCTAGAGACTCCCTAGACAAATGTTTTGACTCCTAGGCAACAGGGCCTGCCTCTTGTTGTGGCCATTTCCACTTTTGCTGAGCAGGAAGAGAGAAGGGCAGGGCTCAGCCTCAGGCCCCCTCTGAACGAGAATCAGCTGTAGAAAGCTCCAGGCACATTTCTCTCACACTGGAAATTCAGCTGGTAAGAGTATACCCAATTCATAAATAGCAAAAAACTGTTCTAGATCCATGGACCAGTAGCCTTGGCATCACCTGGGATCTTATTAGGCTGAGTCTTGGGCCTCACCCCAGACCTACTGAACCAGGATCTGCATTTTAACAAGTCCCCAGGGGATTTGTGTGCCCGTTCAAGGTTAAGATGCACCGAATACACACCCGACTCTTGCTGGCTTATACTTGTTCTGTTGATGTTGGGGTAGGCATCAACCCAAACAAAAGCAGCCTGTTGGAGTGAGAAGAATTTGGGATTTGAGTAGGAATTCACGTGACTCTTCTGTGCCTCAGTTTTCCCCATTAGTTGACACCAAAAGCTACATTATGGGATTGCTGGGGGAAAAAAATCTAATCATTTGATGTCCATTAAAGTGTTTTACAAATTTTAAAGTGCTCAGAAATATTAGTTGTTAGTTGTTAGAGTGAGAAGAACCCAGTATACCCTAACACTGCTAATGGAAAAATCATCCCAAAGTACTAGCTAATCTAAGGACATTCGTGCTGCATTTTCAGCTTATTATGTGCAACACGAAAAAATCTCCCTGATTACTTGATAGTGTTTCACAGATTTATAAGAGGTGAATTTTCCACCATGATCTGTCATACCAAGTAGAATGTTCACCTTACTCTTTCGGAATCCTTACCTATCCTGACACACTTTTCTCCACCTGCCCTGGTCAGAATCTTTTTCCTTTAATTCAGATTCAACTTGGTTTTTCCTTTCCTTTGACACATTTTAAGGGCTCCACATTTCACAACTATTTTTTGGAGGATCAGGGCACATTAATCACCCCCTTTTCCCCTAAATTTCAGTGCCCAGAACTCACAAGAGCGTCTCTTTGTCCTGACATTTGTAAGCAATACTGATTGACTGGAATCCTTATTGAAGACTCTAAGTGTCTCCATTATATGAAGAAATTCAGGCTGAGACTCTTTTAGATGGGTGGGTGACAGTGGGTTCCTCATACGCAAAACAAGAGGTTGGAGCGTGTGAATTCCTTCATTCATCAGACATTTGTGGAGCGCCTACCACGTGACACGCTCTAAAGGCTGAGGGCAAGTGTTGAAAGAGCCATTACAGCCCCTCAGGTGATACGCTCAGCCCTTACCGGAGCCAGTCTTCTACGATGCTGTTAGTGTATTTATGCAGTGCCGTTCTTTCTCACACCCCAGCTCATCTGGAGGAGGTATTATTGTCCTCATGTCATTTACTTCCCATATTTTTAAAAGTCTGCCTTGCAATACCAATAGAACAGCCAGCCAAGGTATCAGGGTAAAGGAGCTGCCAGCTGCTCACCAAGGGCTGGATTCTGGAGAAGGGAATGCACTGAATTACATCCCTTCTCCCTGTTCCTGGCTCCCCCAATGTTCTTGTTCCTCCGCCCATTTAGGTTCATCATGGGAGGGTGACTGAATGAATGGATTTTCTGTCTTTGTTGTGTTTTCTTCTTCCCTGCCCTGGGCTGGGGATACCATACTGTCATTTCCCCAAATGCAACCCAAAGACCCCCCCCTCTTCCCTTTGAAGGCCACCTTTCCCAGTCCTTCGCCCTCCAAGGAAGAAGCCACCTGGGAGTGGACACCACAACAGTGTCAGCTACTATTAGCCAGTGTTGACCATGTGTCAGGTACTCGGCTAAACGCGTATACATATTGTGCCATTTCATCTTCATTTAATGCCTTATGAGGTAGGTTCTGTCATTACTCTCCTCTCACCTCCATTCCACAGATAGGAAACTGAGGTGCAGAGACGACAAGGGACTTGTCAAAGATCAGGCAGCTAGGGAGTGGCAAAAGCCAGGGTTCAAAGCCCAAGTTTCTCTGACTTGCAAGCCTGTGTTCTTAAGTCCAACACCACATTGTTTCTCATGGCAGAAAGAACTCTGGACTTAGATTATTAAACCTGACACTGAATTATCAATATCCAAAACCCTGAGCAAGTCCACTAGCTTCTCAGGGTCTCAGTGTACTCATGTGGAAAACAGTTGCAACAGTGGTAATACCTACTCTACCTACCTCCCAGGGTTGCTCTGGGGACCACATGAATGGATGCTCCCTGCATGGTTCATCCATTCATCCATCCATCCATCCATCCAGTATTTGCTGAGCATCTGCCTTGTGCTGGGCATACGGTAAGTGCTAGGAAGGATGATGATGAAGGCCTACAAAGATGATGTATGGGAGGATGCCTTTTGAAATGAAAATATATTACTTGTTTCCTTCCTAGAGAAAGAATTTAAGCTAATCTCCTTTTTTATGCATTCATTCAACCAACAGTGAGCATCTCCATGCATAGGGTACTGTCTTAGTCACCAGGGCTACAGATGCCAAAAAGAGTATACACAAAAGACAGGGCTGCACAGATGCAACAGTATTTTCTATCCATCATCTAGAAACACATGGCAGCTAGGAGCTGCAAGGCAGTGTTAATATTCTAAGTAACACTTTACATGAAGGTGAAGAATTGCTGCAGGAAGTAAAAATTTTAGGCAATTTCAATTTCAATTAATTTGCCACAGTATCTCAAGGACCAATGAGAGTTTTTGAGGAGGTGGTAATGCACCAGGACCAAAATGCCTCTCTCAGTCTTACGTTTCAGAGTGACAGTATCAGAACTACATGAAAGTCAAAACAGCTGTTCTCCCTTGCTTCTGTGGCAAATGTACATATTGTTTCCCTGGATGCAAGTTGGCTATTCCATGCAATCATTTAAAATCCATGGCTCTGAGTAGCATAACGATTCCCTATAACTGAATTAGAAATCACCTGCTCAACCACATGGAAAGCATCTCTTTTCCATTTGGGTTTCTCCAAATGGCTCACAAAGCTATGGTTTTGGTCATGTGTGGGTGTTACAAGGGCAGAGTTAGGCAAGTATCTACATTAAAAAACCACCAAACCAGGATCTTTTTATTTCAAATTAATGCTGGAGGAACAGCAGACTTAAGAGAAACAACCTAGATTTTTTTTCGTTTAAAAATATAAGATAACCATAATGTTTCCCTAGGCGAAAAGCTGTGCTTCAAGAACGGTTCCCCCTGAAATGAACACTGACTCACCAGGTGCCAGATGGGGTCCATACAGAGCTTTTCATTCCTGAGTCAAGCCCTCATGAAAATTGGTAGAGAGCAATGCCAACATTTTATTGAAAAGTAGGTGTTGTTGCTATTGTTTGGGTGCCCAATGGAGTTGGTCCTGATGGAATTTTAATGATGGTGCTACATTCTTGAGTCCTTTCTCCAAGAACATTATTTTCAGATGACTGGAAGGCATGAACAATACTGCAGTTTGTCCCCCTCATTTATTTACTCCTGAATTATCTCAAAATTCCAGAACTTTAAAGAAGGAAGGAACATTAAAGTGTGATTAGATTAATATCTAAGCGACTCCCCTTGCCATTTTACCAGTTAAGGAGTCAGACCTGGAGATATACAGCAATTGCCCAAGGTTGCTCAACAAAGTTGACGTTGAAGCTTAGACTAGAACCCCAGTATTTTTGGTCTTTCTCATTCATACGTTAATGGTCATTAGTTTTCATATCAATGTCATTGACAGAAAGGGGTAGAAAAAGAAGTCTGTGATCTAGAACAGATAATCCCTTAGGTAACACCAGACTTATACATTGTGAGAACCAAATGTTGAGCCTGCAGATTTGTATAAGCACTCATAGTATATTCCAAACACAGCAGGAACTAGAACCTCCCCAAACCATCAAAGTTTTTTTCTAGAACCATAGCTGTCACATCTTTACACTGGGCTGGGATTTTCCAGGTCTTAGTGCTCTATGTACCTATCCTTCTCACATTAGCCATCCACCACTCTAGACATATATGGGACCCTCTCATTTTTGCTTAACTGGTCAGAAGGACTGCTGCCCCTGATGTGAAGTCAAGAATTGTTTGTGGATTGGAAAAAGCAACACTTTCTTCAGCCAAAGTGGAAGTCACCCATGGAAAACTTGTTTCTCCATTATAGTTAATCCTATTAATCAGTTTGGGTTGTATTTGTTTAATTTTAAGATTTTTATTATGAAAATACATTTATGTAGAGGTTTACAACAGGATGCCTACATGGAGACTATTAGAAGCCGTCATTTATCTACCAAATTCTGTATCTCATGAATTGATAAATTTGTCATTTGGAAAGACTGACCATTTTCATAGGGATGTCACTATTTATAAGACCTGGGCCTTAGAGATGGTTATTTAATATTTACTGGCACTTCAAAATTAAACAGATCTGTTATTTTAGAGCCTGAAAAAAACCATCAGGGATAATTTAATCAATCTTTCTGTTCTCCCCAGCTGAGTTTCCAGAGAAGACAATGGAAACTAAGGGAAGGAAAGAGATGGGCTGAAGGTGCCACTGCCATCGAGAAGAACTGAGCTCTGGTTCCAGGTCTGTGTCCACCTGGCAACGTGATCATCGGGCAGTCTCTTACCTTCCAAGTGCCAACCTTACTTTAACCGTTAGAAACAAGCAACGTATTAGTAATAACGAGAGCTACGGTGGGAAGATCACTGTCAGGAAAAGTGAGAGCTTGAAGACGAAGCTCTAGGGAGCTAAAGATATTTCTGTCACTCCCCATTAAAGATTTTTATTTAAGAAAGACAGATTTATCCCCAACAAAAATCAATGGCTCTGGGTAGCATAAAGTTTGGTTTCGCTACCTAACTCTCAAAGATTGAAATAATTATGGGTAAGAGAGTTATTATTTATTGAGTTCTAGGTGCTATACAAAGAGATCTACGTACATGCCATTCATTCACGTACGTATTCACTCATTTATTCATTCAACAAGCATCTATGAACACCTACGATATGCCAGACAGTGTTTGGACAATGTGCTTACTGCGGTCATTGAGACCAGGTTCCTGACCTCTTAGGATTTATATCCTAGTGGGAGAGACAGATAATAAACAAGTAGACAAATTAAAATAGATTGCCTGTTTATGCCAAAGTTAACTCTGTTCCTTCTGAAAACCTACTGAAATGACAGCAAAGGCGTAAACCCATGAGGACAAAGAATGCAGGAGAGAAGATGACAGGAAATGATAGGATTATCAGCAGACCACCAAAGTCAACAAAATGTTGGAGGCTGGAAAACAGAAGGACACGGGGGAACCGACTCAGCAGACCAAAGAAAGGTGACTTGTATGCCCGTAGCAAGGGGGAGCATGACAGAAGTCCCGAGAAGCTCAGGACTCGGAGACCAGATGCCTGTAAAGGCAGGGGTGCAGGGAGGGGCTGAAAATAGGGGAGGTTTGAGAAACCTGGTGCTAAACCATTCGTAGACAACCTGTTTCTGGGTCAGGATTTTGAGTGTAGAAAAAAAAAAAAGAAAATAGATTTGTTAGAAAGTATGTCCAAAGTACAGGAAGACACTTAGATTCGCTCCGCTACTCCACACAACCAGGTGACTGCCGTCTTAGCACCTTACTCCTAACAGCCCCTAGAACCCGGGCAGCCAGGCCTATATCTTCCAGGAGGAGGCTGGAGGATTCCTTTAAGGGTAATGAGCTAGTCTACAAGAAAAGAATCACAGATGGTATATGTACGAGCCCCTAAAAAATAGCCAGGCCAGATTCTACATGATCTCCCTGTGGTGAAATCTACATACACAAAATTCTTCTTCATCTTCTTTTTTTTTTTTAAGACACTCACTCTGTCATTGTCCTAGAGTACAGTGGCATCATCATAGCTCACTACAACCTCAAACTCCTGGGCTTAAGCAATCCTCCTGCCTCAGCCTCCTGAATAGCTGGGACTATAGGCATGCCCCACCATGCCTGGCTGATTTTTCTATATTTTGTAGAGATGGAGTCTTGCTATGTTGCTTGGCCTGGTCTCAAATTCCTGGCCTCAAGTGATCCTCCCACCTTTGCCTCCCAAAGTGCAAAGATTACAGGTGTGAGTCACTGTACCTTGCCTTTAGTGCCTTCCTCTTAAATAAAAGGAAAGCCAAGAATCAACAAATAACTAAGGAATGCCTCTTGCTTGAGAGACAGAGTCCAAAGCAAAAAGAAACTTCAAGGAAGCACAGACAATGTTGAGAGCAGAAGAAAACTCCAAATCAAAATAATATGTTCAGAGATATCAGAAAAGATTTTGTATCCATGAAACAAGAACAGAATGCAATACAAAAAGGAACATTCAAAGGACGAGAACGAACTCTTGGAATTTGAAAATATGACAGCAGAGATTTAAAATTATATAGTAGGTTTGGAAGATAAAGTTATAGGAATCACCCAGAGAGTAGAACAGAAAAATTGGATGTAGAACAAAAAACAAAAAGAAAGAATGAAAGAAAGAAAAAGAAAAGAAAACAGGCAAGGAAGCATTAAGGAAATTAGAGGATCAATAGAGAGGAGCTATTATCTGATTTAAAGGAGTTTTTTAAAGAGAGAAGACAGAAAATGAATGAAAGGAAATTATTTTTAAGATCCAAGAAAGTTTTCTAGAAATAAGGAAGCACAAGTTTGTAGAGTAGCAGGGCTAGACTGACAGCAACTGGCAGATGAAAGTAGGAGGATAGAGGGCTCCAAGAAGGTTGTGATCAAGAAAAAGACTGCACTTAGACCCAGGGATCACTTTCACAACCACTTATGGGTGGCACTTATTACCTCCTTTTGAACTTGAGGAAATCGAGGCCAACAGAGAGGCTAATGCATTTCTTCAAGGTCACACAGCTAGTCATCAGTAGAAGTGGGACTCTAACCCAGGTCGGTCTGACTCTAAAGCATACGTTCTGAACTGTAACTTGATATTGCGTGAGATCCTTCTGGACTCTGGTTCTGCCATCCAGTATATTGGTGACCCTGCCAGATCTCTGCCACCAGCACATGTTCTTGAATGAACCAGAGTATAACAAAGAAGGGGATGTCAAGAATGTGGGGTCATTAGTTCCAATTCTCCCTTTGATCCTAGAAACCAGGTCACTTCCATTGCTAGATTTGGGACTTATGGATTGAGTAGGGGCAATTCTGAAAAGTCAGATTCAACTTTGAACTTTAGGACTTGAGGAAAAGCAAACTTCTTCAGTACCAAAGGAAGACCTCAACTCTACTCTGTCATGGGCTTAGGGATATGATTCCCAATGGGACCCTCAAAGACTCATTTGAGGCAGGAATTTCACAAGAGTTCCAACTAGATAGACTTGGCATTGGTATTCTTTAAGTTGGAGATAAATCTGGGTATCAAGCAAGTTTTTTCTAGAGTTCCAGAAGCTCAGCCAAAGGCCTGTTCAAATCCTTGCCAATGTGGATGATTCCAAGAGGCTGAGCTTAAGCCAGCTGATCTAAAAGAGGTGGGGAGAGGGCAGAGGTGTTCCTTTGCACCATTCTTTCCCAAACTCAGGGTTCTCAAGTAAACTACCCCAGCAAATGCTTCATTTCTCTCAGTCTGCATCATTTAGGGTGGCAAAATGGTCTTAAAGGGTTAACATCCCCAGAAGTAAACCATTTACCCAATATGATGTAATGGAGTCAAAAAACAAACAAACAAACAAACAAAACACTAACCTACAGGCAAAAGCAATTTTCTGGGCCAAGAAATTTCGGCAGCCTTTTTGCTCAGAATAACACCAGTTTGAGAGTTCGACCCCCTAAATGTACAAAGCTTCTTGCTCCTAAACCATTGCAGGGGTAGCCTAAAATACAAAGCCTTGGTTAAGGATAGGAACATATCTTTTTCTCTTGGCCACTTTGTGGCTATTTTTGCTGTAGTGAAGTCCCAAGAAGAAAAACATTAGATCCTTTCCTTGCTCTATTCTTTAAGAAAAAGCATTTATTTCTTGTGCTGACCTTCCTAAAAAGTCTGTTCATGCAACTGCAAAAGAATGGAAGGCGGCTCACATGCAGACACAGGGATGTGAACGAGGAGATGGCGGCGAGCATGACCCCAGCACCGCACTATCCGAGCTGAGCACTTAAAGAGCTTTTCTCTGGGCAACTGCTTCTCCAGTACCCCATGATTAGCCTCCTCTCTGAACTGCATACAGATGGAGTGGCTGGGGGAAGAGGAGCAAGAGAATAGCTCTTAGAAGCAAATAAAAATTATGCAGCTGTTTCTGGCTAGAGAGAGAGAGATTACCAACAGAAAATTGGGCAAATAACCATGACCATACAAAGCTTTAAATTCTTTTTCACAAATGTCATAGATTGAAAAAAAAATCCTTCAAGCAACACATCATTTGCTTGTAAGACATCCACTTTCTCTGGGTATTGACAACACTCTTTCCTGAACAACAGTACAAAGATGCTTACCTTGAACTTAGGATCTGCAGCTTAGATACACCTTTAGGGACTGGCTGGCCTCAATCACATTGTCAATCTCACACCCAAAGTACGAGACTACTCTTGGTAATCATTAACTCTCAGACTTTGAAGTTTAGCACACAATGTTTTGAGATCCTAGGTGAATTTGGAGCTATATCGCCAAGGTAAACAAGTGTACAGATGTGGTCATTTTTACCCGAAGATGCCATTATTGTACTTGTAGTGAGCTCTGACTTTTAGATTAATACCTGTATATAGCATTCAGTCGTAGTGTTAAAATTATGCCACTGAACTGAGTAGAGTTAATGACAGTATCACAGGCACAAAATGATCGCCTGAATAATGATGAACATATGTGAACAATAACATCCTTTCTCACAGTCTAGCTCCCTGAGGCCTAATGACAACACCCAAATTCTTCCAACTTTCCAAGTATGCTGCAGTCTTGAACACCCCCAATACACCCACTGGAGGCAGACCAAGGCAGTATTCTGGCCAAGCCCTCATGTCAACGTCTTTCCTCAGCGAGTGCTCTAACTCCTTTATGCATTCAGGAAGCCTGCTTCTCTGCATTTAGAAACACTACTGAGGGCTTGGAGCCACCACCTGCCCTGCCCATCCAGCTTCATATAAACATGACTTGTTAAAAACGGTGAAACAAAAGTCACCTAAATAATCCCAACACACACAGAACAATCAGAGAAGAGGACTGTCATACACATAGCAAAAAATATCACCTTTAGAAATCCTTTCAATATTTGTTATTTTAGTTTGATAGAGAATCTCAGGAATTGAGGACCTTAACCTCAGATTTTAAGAGTTCCAGCCAAGGAAGATTAATTAGCAACTAAGAAAATTCATACCCTGAATCACACTTTTAGTCAATGGGAAAATAATTTGATTTTATTAAAAAAAAGTCTAACTAAATGGGATTATATCAAACTAAAAAGCCTCTGCACAGCAAAGGAAACAATGAACAGAGTGAAATAACAACCTACAGAATGGGAGAAAATATTTGCAAATTATTCATCTGATAGAGGATTAATATTGAGGATATACAAGGAACATAAACGTCTCAACAGCAAAAAAACAAACAATCCAATTTAAAAATCGGCAAATGATCTGAACAGACATTTCTCAAAAGAAAACATACAAACGGCCAAAAAATATATGATAAAATGTTCAACATCACTAATCATCAGGGAAATGCAAATCAAAACCATAATGAGATATCATCTCACTGCAGCTAGGACAGCTATTATCTAAAAGACAAAAAATAACAAATGCTGGCAAGGATACAGAGAAAAGGTAACTCTTATACACTGTGAGTAGGAATGTAAACTATGGTAACAGTATGAAGGTTCCTCAAAAAACTACAAATAGAATTATCATATGATTCAGCAATCCCACTACTGGGCATTTATCCAAAGGAAAGGAAATGAGTATAACAAAGAGACAGCCATACCCTCATGTTTATTGTAGCACTGTTAACAACAGCCAAGATATGGAATCAACGTAGGTGTCCAAAAACAGATGAATGGATAAAGAAAATGTGGTGAATACTTACACCATGGAATACTATTCAGCCATAAAAAAGAATGAAATCCTGTCATTCACAGAAACATGGATGGAAATGGAGGACTTTATGTGAAATAAGCCGGGAATAGGAAGTTAAACACCACATGTTCTCACTTATATGTGGAAGCTAAAAAAAAAAAAAAAGTTGATCTCACAGAAATAAAAAGTAGAACAGAGAACACTAGAGGCTGGGAAAGGAAGGTCGAAGGAGGGGATGAGGAGAGATTTGTTAAAGATACAAAATTACAGCTAAATGGGAGGAAGAAGTTCTAGTTTTCTATACCAGTGTAGGATGAACATAGTTAACAATAATATATTACATAGTTTCAAGTAGCTAGGAGGAGGATACTGAATGTTCCCAATACAAAGAAATGGTAAATGTTTGAGATGATGGATATGCCAATTACCCTGATCTGATCACTGCACGTTATATTTATCACATCACTATGTACCCCATAAATATGTACAATTATTATGTGTCAATTAAAAAAATTTTCTAAAGTCATTTCAGGCAATTTTTAGAAATACACCCACTGTGTAAAATGAGGCATCTCTCTAGTATGTGTTTTCTTTCATATGCTTCACCTTAATGCTAATAAGAGATAAAAAGAACACTCAGTTTCTTAGCACTACTTACCCTCTGTTCAGCCCTTGTCTTGTATGAAGTTTAATTTCCTATTCTATGAGACAGTATTGGGTGGACCACTTATCCATCAGCACTAATTAAAGACAGCGTCTCAGGAAACTGAAACTGAGAGATATACGTCTAATTGCATGTCTCTGCTCCCACCATGGAAATGTTTGACTTGGTGGCACAAGAATAGGACCGGTAATATGCCAAATATTGATCAGATATCTTAACAAAGAACCTGAAAACAGTCCACTTTTCATCCAAAGGAATCCCAACATGATGAAACTGCAATCACAGAGCAAGAATGGCTTTCAAGTGGGCTGTGATCCAAGTGCCTGTCAACTGAACTTTGGTAATCCTAATTTGTTTTTCTTTAAGATAAGAAAGGATAGAGAATCCACATTTATAACTACAGCATGCTCTGGAATTTCATCATCACCAAGACCTTAACCAGTATTTTTTGTCAATTTCCTTTTCTTTGTTTATGGCAGAGGCTAAGGAACTCATGATCTTCCCTTTCCTATTAATTAACTGTAATATGTTTCTAAATGATCAAGTCACTCCTTATTTAGCATTGTCACTCCAGGCTAAATCACCCTGTCTTTTCTTTTAGGATATCTTGTTTTTCCCTTCTCTCTTCACTAACATTTCATATCTTTTTCATTTTATATGTTTTCAATAGGTAATATACGGCATTCACATCGTACTTACTTCAAACAGCAGAGTGAAAAGTAACTCCCCCCGTCAAACTCTGCCCGCCAGACTTCCCGGTTCCGCACTGCAGATAGCAGTTACTGGTTTTCACATTCTTTTTAAAATGAGGGGGGAAAACCATATCATATTTTCACTGAGTATGTAGTTAATGCTGAACATAGCAGGAGGCTCTCTTCCCGGTTTTGACACATCCCACTTCTCTGAGACATCTCACCCTCCTCGCCCACCCACCCCAATATGCTGAGGGGGAGGAGTGCTGTATACTCGCCAGCACTCCCTGAGCTGGAGATTCTTCTGCCTTGGAAGCATGTAGAATGAATGTGCCGAGAAGGAGCCTTAGGGGTCATCCAACCCCACGGCTTCATAAAGAAGTGGGAGTTTCCGAGAGTTTAAAATCACGCACTGTATTAGAAGTGGATTCACTACAACACATTTTTCTTTCAAACACTCTGCACTCTTGGGACTGGTCACACTTCCCTGGCCTGTATCTGTGTGCATAGCCTCATTTATCCCTATTAAATCCTATTCTGTTACTTAAAGATCTTTTTTTAAAGTGTGAATGATATCCCTGTACTTATTACTAATTAAAAAAAAATTATTCCTGTTAGTAATGGATCCCAACAAAGCAACATCAACAAATCTTTACCTTTCTCTTTATTCTTTCTTTTAAAATCGGGTTCATCTTAAGGTATTTAGTAAGATACATTAATGGAACAATCCTTAAGGGAACACTGGTATTTGTGGAAGGCTGGCTCTTTGTAGAGCTGATTCAAAGTATCTTGATTTCAACTTAGCATATTGGAATGGCTTTGTCACAGGGCTTCCCTAGGAATCTTATTCGATCATAGTTTATAGCAGAGGCTAGGCTGGTGGAAGAAGCATCCCTTACTACTGGCATTAACAATAAGTGCAGTAATAATAATATTAATGAAGGCCATCCTACTGGCAAGCACATTACACACAGTTCTCATTTAATCCTCACAGCCACCCTAAGAAGCTCTCTTAACTCGTCTTCACTTAACCAACTTGCTGGAACAATCAGTCCTCTCCCTTCCCTTTAAACTACTTACTGATGCTCAGATCACCAACTCCTCTTGGACCGTAACTCACATGTGTCCTTTTGCCCCAACCAGCTGACTTGTAGGTGTACCAAGGGTCAGGTGAATTTGTTCCCAAATCCATTTATGCTGTTGTACTTATCGTAAATATATAATTTTTAGAAGTAGTATAGAAACAATGACATGAGTTATTAAAAAGTTAATTGCATGAAAACTTAAGCGCTTTGAAATATTACGTATTTTTTGCTTAAAAAGCTACTGTTGAATTCAGCATGAGGGAGGAAATTATAAGCTAAACTGTAAAAAGAAAAAACAGAATCTAGAAAGATTCTGGGCTCCAATTGTTTTTCAAATGCCTTCAAATTCCTGCTCCATTTTAAAGAAATCAGAGATGATAATGCATTAGGGTGCAATTTACGCAGGAAAGACAACAACCTGTCAGGGACCCTATCCTCAGAGAAAGGGCCATTACACTACACAAAAAACTACAAATGGATGTGCATATTTGTAAGTTAAAATCATATGTCTAAGGTCTTATTCCTTATTATCCCCTGCTTTTAATAGCTCTTACGATGAACCTTATCAACTACCCATCCTGATCAATCGGTTAAGAGGTTTTCTACTGAAATTTATTCCCATTTTATAGATGAGGAAAAAGAGGCTTAGAGGTCAAGTAACTTGCCCATAACCACACACCTAGTTATTAGTGGAGCTGGGGGTTAAAAGTCGTCTGACTCCAAAGCTACGTCCTCGATCTTGATCAAGCCTGACTCACCATGTCCTCCCCAACTTGAATTCATCTAAAATGAAATGCCATTCAGTCTTATAATTCATTGCCTTTGTATAGCAATGTCTTACTGTCCAAAGCAGAAGACTGAAGCATAAAATAATCCGTTATAAATCTTTTAGTTCCATATGGGTTTTGCTGGGCTTTTCCGAAAGGATGCATCTCAGTAAGACTGGCTGTGAAACAAATCTCTGAGGCAAACCCCGTGTTCTCACTGGCTCCACTGTCTGGTTCTAGCCACAGGATTTGTTTATGGAAACGGTCCAAACTTTTAGCAAGGAACAACTACCCCAGAGCATGCTGGGAGTTTTAGCCTTTCTCCAATCCATAAAAACCCTTCATGGCTTTTTCCAGATTTTGGAACCCGCTGCCCATCTCATTTCCCCATCTTCATACCTTTCTCTTATAACTGGGATTTCCTGATACTATCTCTTACCTAATAGAATGTTGAGGGCCAGGGTGGGGCAGGAGGATGGCAGGAATGATACTTGGTGTTCGAGAGTTAGAATGTATACCCAAAGTTGACAGGAGTTGCTGCCACTAAGACATACCCTCACCTTGGTACCTGAGACCATGAAATTCAGGAGTTTAAATTGCTTGACATTAAAGATATCAAAAATATGTATAAGCTACAGTCATGATACATCTTCCTTTAGCACAGCCTGAGATTACCCAGAAATCTTAAAAGACAAGAAAAAAATAAGTGCAAATTAAAAAGTTTTCTTGTCCACTTTTTTGTGGAGCAGCCGTTGTTAGGCTATGACTCTAAATCTTGTGAAATAATAGAAATCATGAGACTACAGGGCTCAAAAAGGGTCTTATAGAAGCCACCTTGTTCATCTCCCCCTCTTCCTCTCTTCCAGGATAGTCCAACTTAAGCCACTGACTGCAGCCAGAATCCATCCTATTTTTAAAGTATGGTGGAGAATGAGAACACCACTGTCTTCCTCTGTTACTCATCTAGTGTTTAATAACCTGCACTGTCACTAAAGTCCAAAAAGTTCCTCCTGGGTGGGGGGCAGATGGCACAGCCTCATGAGCCTTGGCCTATTGTAGCCCATGGAGGTCTTTGCCTTTTTCCCAGCAGTGGGATCTCCCACGCACAATCAACTAGCAGCCTTCTTGCCCACTACTGAGTGGTTCTCATTGTTCTTTCCCAAGCTCTAGAAAGCAGACACTAGGCATGGTGAGGAAAAACACAGTCCTATAAAACCTCAGACTCTTGAAAAGGGGAGAAGGATTAGCCAGTGGCAACATCAGGCTCTCTATCACTTAGCCATACTTCCTAACACACAGTCTGTATTAGGAAGGCCAGTGCCATACTAAAAAAAGTTTCCCCCAAAGGGGAAGGAAGCTAACGCTAAAAATATGTCATGCCAGCTGTTATAAATGCTTCTCGAAGGAGGCAAACCAACTCTTTCATTAGTTACCTCTTTGAAGAGCAAATGAGGGGTTAAGGAAATAATGGAATTTTTCAGTTATGTGCCAGGTCGGCTAGATTTTTTTGGGAGGAAGAAATTTTCCACCAAGAAAGAAAATCTGTTGGTAAAAGACAAAATAATTCCAGGAAAATTTAAAAGGAACTCCCAACTACACCAGTGGCTCCAAAGGCTTAGGGGAGATGAGCAGCAGCCTGCGAGGCAGAATCGGGGTCTCCAGGCCCTGCTCTTCCTTGTCAGCTTCCAAGAGGCCACTTGCCAAGGCCTCTGTTCTCGCCAGGCCTGCCCAGAGCTGCCCAGTCTTTCTCCTGTTGAGTATCTGTGTCCTGACGGTTCTTAAGACTGATTGAAACGCACTTGAAGGAGCTGGTGGCCTTGCAAGAAAAGGTGAAGGAAGGGCAGAGGGACAAGGACGGACTTCACGAACAAAGCAACTATCTCTGAAAGGCCGAGGGAAACGGAGGATTTTTTCCAGTTGCAGACGGAGGCTCCCAAAGGAGCCACTTGTCCTGAGAGTCACTCCCACCTCCCCCTTGTCTGCTGAAGCAGTTTTGGTTCAGATGTTGGCTCTGTGGGGCCTAGCAGCCATCCTTTCTATGAATGGAAGGACCCCTCTACCACCCAGGAAGGCCAAGAACAAGGACCAACCCCTCCCCAACAAATCCAGACACTACTTGGATAGCCCAAGTAATTTTTGGTTTTTTAACCTTTAATTTTGAAATAATTATAGATTTACAAGAAATTGCAAAAATACTACAGAGCACCTAGCTTCCCCCAAGGTGACATCTTACGTAACTGTAGAGTATTATCGAAACCAGGAAATTTACATTAATACGATCACAACCAACAATACTACAGGCCTTCCTCAGATCTCAGCAGTTTTTACATGCAATCATTTTTTTTTTTGGTATAAATTGTGTATAATTCTATGGCATTTCATCACATGTATAAATTAATATAACTATTTCCATAATCAAGATCACAGTGTGTTTGTAAAAGTCTGTTAGAATTGAAGCCAATTTGGTCAATTAAGTTACAAAAGGAGCAAGAGTAACAATGAATGTCACCATGATGGTTATGACAGAAGGCTAGATAATCAATATTATCACCAAATATTTAGTGAATTCCTAGGGACATTTTCTCGTTTATTTTGGAAATTCATTATTTTCATGAACATCTGCCTAGCGAGCCCAGGAATTTATTAAGTCCCTACTATTCGGCAAACATTTATGGCAGGGCGGGCAGACAGGCTTCAGCTCACATGCCACCTCTTATTGAATTATAGTGGCTGCCTAGAGGGGCATATTGAGGAGGATTCGGAGGCCACATCTGGGCTTGGCGAGAGACAGCCATCATCTAACAGAAACGCTCTGCCATGGGACGGTGGAAGCTGAATGCATGCCAGGAATTTGCCATTTCCAAAATTTCTGTGACTTTTTTGAGCCACACACTGTTCTAGGTGTCAGGAAATAGAGGCAAAGAAGACACAATCCCTGTTTTCAAAAAGTTCATAATTGGGAAGGGTAGATGAACATGTTGGCCAAAGACCGTGACACAGAATGCTGAAAGCTGCCATCGAGGTGTGTGGTTCAGCACAGAGAGAGCACAACAACAGCTCCTCTGCCTCAGGGAGTCACAAAGCAGCAGCAATTCAGGCAGGGAGACCGCCAAAGCTGCAGAGGGCGTGGAAGTCTACACGGTCTACGTGGAGGCAAATTTAGGGTCAGAGAAAAGCAACCATCTACTAGCAACTCACTGAGTCAACCTCTGAGGACAGGATTAGGAGGGAGACGCATGTAACCTCAAGTTACAAGCCAGATTCTAGGGCCTGACTGCCTGGGTTCAAATCCCAGCTCAACCACCTAGTGGGTCTGTGATGTTGGTCAAGTTACTTAAACTTTTTGGGCCTCAGTTTCTTCATCTATCAAATGAGGATAATAGTACTACCCACATCATGGCGTTATGAGGGTTAAATGAGTTAATATTTATGTAAAGAGTTTTAAACAATACCCAGTATGTAGTAATGTGTGCCAGTGTGCAGTAATGTGTAGGTGTGTGCTATCATTGTTAATTTACTTTTTATGGTCTATGGTACCGCCATTTTTAAAATGCATTATTTTTATCAGAAAAAAAATTCAATTGAGATTAATAAATACCAAGGTTCTACAGATTTATGGTACAACTTAGAATAAGTGAGCAGATCAAATAGAATATTTTGACATCCAAAGTTTCTGAGTTCTTGCCTCATGCTAGGCTAACAAAGGTCAGCATGCTTGTAAATCCAAATGTAAAGAATGCTAAAAAAAATCAAGTATTGCAATGATTTGAATAAAAGCAAGTTCATTTCATTTGTAACTGCAGCACAAAGTTTCCTTGCAGGTCCAAGTCCACCAGTGAAGAGTAGAAAAGGGTCAGAAAGGCAGTCTGGGGCAAGCCAGACCTCTACACAAGGGGATTCTGTAGGCTATTCAGAAAGCCAGGAAATACTTATTCTTTTCCTAAATGGTTTATTTTTTCTATAGCTGACTTCAGACAGGAAGCAAATCTGGAGATGCTAAGCCAGGTTCTGTGCACCCTATACTTGGAATTGCTTGTGACGGCTGAGACAAAGTAGACCAAGCCCAGTGTAAGGTGTGTGACAGCCAACACCTTGGTCCTTTCTGGTTCCACAGGCTCATGAAGAAGAATCTGCACGTTCTTGCTCTCAGTCATCAGATCCCTGAGTAGCCTTACAAGGAGAATGAGGTACTGAAAAATACTTTCTTCTCTCTCTTCGGAAGCACCTTGATGCTATCCAAAGGTTGTGTAATAGACTATTCACCCTATCCCAACCTATTCTTCTCTTATCTCATGGTAGGAAAGGCCCAGCTCAAAGGTCCTTGAGATGTAACTTGACTTAACCTCTGCAATCAGTAAAAGAAACTCTTGCCTTTGGATGAAAATAGGTGGATTCTCATTAGATTAGGTTTTAGTTTTTGCCCCCTACTCAGCCTCATCCTATGTTTTCCTTCAAACACTCTATGTGGCTCCATCTATTTTCAATGCCTTCTAAACATCATTTTTTCTCCATCTTAATGTTCCAACCCCTTCTCAAAGTCAACATACATCCAAAATCAAGCTTGTGGCTAGTTCGTCTCCCTGTTTTACCTCTAATCTCTTTGGAATCATTGACTTGACTTCCTTCATCCTTTAAATGTCTATCATGTGCTAAGAGTTCTCTTTTTATCTCTACTCACCCTCCTTGATAAATCCTATGGTCAATTCTTGGTCCTCATCTTATTGGACCTATCAGTAACATTTTATTTAGTTGATCACTCTCTTCTCCTTGAAACGTTTTCTTCATTTGCCTTGCAAGACACACACACTTGAGTTTGCTCCAACCTCAATGGTTTCTCCTTAGTTTTTTTTACCGCTTCCCTTTCTCTTCTCTAGGCTTCAGGTTGAAGTGTCCAGGCTCAAGGTCCCTGGTCATCATCTTTGTATCTGTGCCTTGGCAATCTCATTAGTCTCACAGCTTTAAATACCACCCACCTGCTGGTGACCCCCAAATGTCTATGTCAGATCAGTCCTCTCTCCCGAACTGCATACGCATACGCAACTGCCCATTCAACATTTCTGATTGTCTAACAGACACGCCAAACTCATCAGATATGACACTGAACTCTTGAGCTTACTCCAAAACCTACTCTACCTGATAAAGACCTTCCTCATCTTAACTGACAACGACGCCATCCTCCCTCCCAGTTGCTCAGGCAAAAAACACTAGAGTCATTCTTAAATCTTCTCCTTCCCTACGCTCCTCATTTATTTTGTCAGGAAATCCTGTTGGCTCTACTTTCAAGAATTACCTAGACCTTGACTGCTTCCCACCCTTCTACTGGAGCCATCCTGGTTTGAGCCATCATTCGCTCTTGCCCGGATTATTGCAATAGCCTCTTAACTGGTCTTCCTGTTTCTGTCCTGGCCTCAATCTATTCTTAATATGGCAGCCAAAGAGATGCCTTTAAAACGTGAGTCAGATCATGTCACTCATCTGCTTAAAACCCTCCAATAGCTTCCTGGTTTACTGAGAGCAAAAGTCAAGGTCCTTGCAATGGCCTACAATTCCCCATAGGATTCATCCTTCTCCATTCTCTAACACTTCCTACCACTGTCTGCCTCATTCACTCTTCTTCAGCCATCAGCCTTCTTGCTTTTCCCCAAACAAGCCAGGCACTCTTCTATCTTGAGGTCTTTGCTCTAGGTCTTTTCTCTTCCTAGAATACTCGTTCCCCCAGATACCCACTTGGCCAACTCCCGTACCTCCTCCAAGTCTTTGCTCACATATCGCCTTCTCAATGAGGTCTACTCTGACCACCCTACTTCATACTAGAATCACCTCACCACCTAGGCCTGGTCCTCCCTACCCTACTCTTTTTCTTATTTTCATGTCACTTATGAGCCCCTACCAAACTGTATAATGTACTTACACATTATCATGCATATATACTAGACTGCCAATGCCAAGAGGGAAGCCAACTTTGTCTCATCCACTGACGTGACCCAAGTGCCTCAAGCAGCCCAGGCATACAGTAGGCATTCAATAAACATTTTCTAAGTGAATGAACAGCTAAGTGAATCAATAATGTATGCTCACTTTGATACTGAATCCTAATCCTAATAATCCCACCTAGGAACATTAGTATCTATCCCTTCTGCTCTGTACCTGCTCCTACCCTAGTGTTATTTTGATTACTTTCCAACTAAGTTTTTTGAAACTTGCTGACTCTGCACTGGTCACTTGCTACCCATCTGGTCTGCCCATAGATGACCTGTGTCTGTGGTGTGGACCGTGTGGCCTATTCAGGGCTCTCAGATCCCCTTCATTGGTCTACTTTTACCACCTTCCTTCGCTGCTCTCTCTTGGTGAGTTTCTCCTTCCTCTTCTCTGTGCTCCTACCCACTGCAACCTGTCCCTTTGTTCCCCATGCACATTCCTTCCCTGAGTGCCCCTCCCCCAGACCCTCCTTCCCCTATCCCTTCCTCACCTCCTCTGCAAAGGCTTTCTTAACCCTCCAGTTCTCCCTTCTGTACATTCACAGCACTTACAGGACAGAAGCCCATTCGACTGACGTCTAATCCTATATGCTCATCGCAGCCCTTAGAGTATTTATTATTCTACTGCACTTTTACATAATGCATGAATTGTTATGTAAAATTTCTGTGGATAAGTCTGGTGAATAGGAATATTTCATTTTTAATTGTGAGACTGGCAGAGAGATCTTCTCTCTCCAATTATATTACAGGCTCCCTGAGAGTGGAAACAGCATCTTAAGTTTCTGGGTATTTCCTAAGGGACTCACAGCGCTAGGCACACAGTAGGTGGCCATAAGTGTTTCTGGGGCAATTGAATGATTTGGAATCCATACAGGGAGGAAGCCACAGATGCTAAGGCACTTTGTTGAAGGTACAATGACCAAAGGAACAAAATATCAGTGGAATAAACCAAGGTTAAAAATAAAAATAAAAATAAAAACCATAAGAGGGCGGCTTTCTAGCTATCCTTCATTAATTGCCATTAATGTGGCTGATAATTTGAAAATGTGCAGCACTAATTGATTTCAGTTATAATCATGTTGTTTTGTGCAGATTTTTTCCCACTTTGAATGAGGTGACAAATATAGCCCTTCAGTGCAACAGGAGCAGCCTTATGTTCCATTGCAATGGGATGGCCAAAATCACAGCATAATCAAGGCCCCCCAGACTACTCTACATGGCCCTGGGCTCAGGGAAAGCTGCTCATGTCAGGTGCCATCAGAACCGAAACTGAGGGCACAAACTCCGGATATCAGTGTTAGCACTCTGCTCCTCACCATCTTTCCCAGTTTCTTTCACTTATTCATCTAGTAGACACCTACTGAGTGTTAACTGTGGCTGCTCTGGCCAGGGCTTGGTGTCTGCATTATCTTATTTACCCTCACCACAATCCTTGAAGGTAGATATCACAAATGTTCTCATTTTACAAGTAGGGACTTTGATCGGAGAGGTTAAATAACTCAGCCAAGTTGCAGTTTGCAAATTGCAGGTCTGGGATTTGGACCTAGGAGAGGGTTGATGCCAAAGTTCTTATTCTTCTCCACTGTCAGGTTGCCCCCAAGATGCTTGGTATTAATTTGACAGCGGCATGAGGGAACCAATGACCCAAAGGTTTGCAGTTTTGACAAACGCAATTGAACCACCATAGGGGAATACAGCAATGACATTAACATTTCGTTAAGGAGATATTATAGTTGATATCGCATAGGTGTTGGAATGAAATTTTCTGGAGGGGACATCTGAACTCTCTTATGTTCTTTGCTGATGCTCTGAAAGAAGTACGCAATGCCTTTCTTCTTCCAGAGATATGCCATCTAGTCGTCTGGTTAAACCCCCAAGTGCTTTTCAGCTCAAGTATTACAAAGGGTTCAAAGGTTGGTAAGGCCATGACAGTTATCTATGAATTTCCTCCTCTCTGTCAGGCTGGGTGGCCACAGCCAGAAATAAGAGCCTGTTGACTATAATCTCTCCCATCTTAAGTGTACTAATCTTGTCAAGACCAACCCTGAATGTGTAAATCAGTAGATAGAAATATATGATGACTCAAGACTAATTTCAAAACAAATGATATAAAATTCAACCCCTCAAAATCTAAAAGACCAAGTTTTTAGAGGGCAAGTGGCTTGGAGTTTATGTCTCTCCTGCTATTAAACAGTTTTGTAACAATTACCAGATTCTGTCAGTGACCCGGGAAACTCAGGCCAAGAGACTCTGTCATCCGCCTTCATGTGTCTGCTTTAAAAGTCCCAGCCATCACTCCCTGTCACAGAGGCTGGTGAAAACTGTTCTTGCTGGAAGAGACTGACTGCCATCAGAACCTCTTACCTAACAAATTAATGATGCAATAACCACCTAATTCCCAAAATGTGCAAGTTACCCATATCTAAATGTAAAAATTGAAAAAAGAATTTAAAAAAAATCTCATGTTGTAGCAATAGCAATACAGTATCTTAAGTACTTCCTTTTCCTTGCTTATTACCCAAAAGAAGTGCTTTAGTTAACGTAGTTATTATCCAACATCCCTATGCATTTGGGAAAGCCATTCGAAGAAGCCCAGTGACCAAAAGATCCAAGTTGAGGCAGAGGCCAAGAAGGCGTCACTGCCAACTCTTAATCCTCACCCATCTTTTGACTGGGGGTTCCTGCATGTTGACAGGCACATCAGGTCTCATCACGAAACCTTTCCTTGGAGAAAGTTATCTCGGCATTGACACCCTATTCGTGGACACGTGCACACTGGCATCAAGCAATACTGTTTGATGACAGGCCACTCTCCCATACTGCCACTTTCTATAGGCACCAACGGTGTGTTTGTCACTTTGTCACTAGTGGGGAGCCACAGAGAGGACTCCCGGCCCCAGTGCCCAACTGAGGGCACAGTTCTCTGCTTTAGCGGTCAGAAGAGCAGAGGGCTGTCCCCTGCCCTCCCCTCCCACAAAGCAGTCCTTGACCCGCCTCTCCTAAGGGCTGCACTGAGTGACAGGAAGTCCACAGCATTCACACCAGGCCACAGCACACAGCAGCATTCTCAGTCAGCAAACCTGCTCCCCGGGTCAGGGGCAAAAGTGCCCCCAACAACTGGGGATGAAAACCAGGAAATGCAAGGGGAGGGAACATTCCAGGGTGAAATTAAAAAAAAGAAAAAGAAAGAAAGAGAAAGGAAAAGAAAAGAAAAAGGAAAATGCACAAAGCCCCGTGAGGCTGGCTGGTTAACCATGGGTTAGAATCAGGTTTAGAGAATCACACGGTAAATCAGTGTCTCAGCAAATCCAAAAGCCCAGAGTGAAAGGCATGTGGGTGAAAGGCACTTCTATCTGTGGAAACAGGAAGTTTCCTCCTTTCACTATTTCTTCCCTCTTTCTTATTTCTTTAATTTTGGTCTGCTTGTTGCCCAAATTTGGACCATCAATTACTTTCACCTGCCCAGCATTTTCATCTTTCCAGAGCCAAAGAGCAGCAAATGTGGGGTCCAAAGAACCCCTTCCCACAGCCAATTCCAATCAGCCCTTCTCTCCCAGGGCGACAGAGTGCGCGGAGCAGACGTCGTCAGCAGGACATGCAACACACACACACACAGCAAGTTGCCAAACCAGACTGCCTTAAAGGATTTCCAGGGCACTTACTTGTACTTGTGCTGGTTCCAATCGAATTGATTGTGGTGGGGACAGACGAGGAGGAGTAGAGGGGCACGTGGCCGTTCTCACATCCCAGGCTTTTGTCCTGCCAGTTGGAGGCATTGATGCAAATCCCAGAATCCCGAGAGTTCTGCCACCCGTTGAGCTTGTCATCGGAGTTCTGTCTTTGGTGATAGTAGTGCGTCTGCCCATAATCCACAGAGTCCGAGCGGCCTCGGTTCTGGCCACCAAAGCTGGTCGATGTGCGGTCCTCCAAGTGATTCAGCCACATAGCTAAAGCACTGCGGTCTTCCAACGAGGTGGCCGGATGTATCAAAGCATAGGACAGCAGCTGTCTGCTCTCCTCAATGTGCTGGTTGTGTTCGATAGAGTGTGCCAGGATTTGGGGCAGCAGTTTCATATACTCTACTTTTGCGTCAAGGTTTCCTGGCTTCAGCAAAGGCAGGTGAGTTAACAGGAGGGAAATCACTTTATCCTTGGATTCCTGTTGCCATTGGTTAATGATTCCTGGAAAGGAAAATATACAGGGCAAATAAGCAAATACGCCCACAATGACACTAAACAGCACACCGTAAAGAGAATTTTTGTGTATGAGAGTCCTAATGTACTCTGGCTAAATTTTCTCAAAACAGCCTATGCATCAGGTTGGTTGAAGGACAGGTTTTCAGGGGCCAGGGATTTCAATGAAACACAGATCAAACATTCTTAGACATTTGGGTGCTCAATCTAATTCTCATTCATGTCTCCAAAGAAGCTATAACTACTTTGGTACAACCAAATAGAATTTCCTTTTCTAGAAAAGTTTAGCCTTACTCCCAGACAGACAGGGGGCTAAGACTAAGAAAAACCAGTGTAAATCAAGGGTCCACATAACACAGTGCTTGGGGTGAGGGTACTTTCTCTCCTCCAGACATGAAAAGTGGTTTAAATCCTAGCAAAGGCATTTATGTGAAATTGGTAAAACTTCCTATGTGGAGAAATTAGAACACAAAGGATTCCAGTCATCTCGGTGCAGTAAACCTGCACCTTTCTCATAAGAGGCTGACTCAGAAGAACAACTGTGAGCTCAAAGCTAGAATGAGCAATGGATCCAAGATGTGGTTCCAGGGGCATCTCTGATGGCACATGCTAAGTGGGCTATTTTTCTTTATATGAAGATCTGTTTGTTCTTACTGTGTTAAAATAGACATATCATTGATGATTTTAACCATTTTTAACCATATAGTTCAGTAGCAATAAGCACATTCACAATGAGGTACAACCACCACCACCATCCATCTGCAGAACTTTTTCATCCTCCCAACTGAAACTCTGTCCCCATTAAACAATAACTCTGCATTCTCATGCTCCCCAGCCCCTGGCAACCACCATTTGATTTTATTTTCTGTCTCTATGAGTCTGACTTCTCTAGGTTCCGCAGAGAAGTGGAATCATACAGTATTTTTCCTCTGGTGACTGCCTTACTTCACCGAGCATGATGTCCTCAAGTTCATCCACATCAGGATCTGTTCTTAACATGCTCACCAAGATCCTTTCTAGCCCCTCCCACTCAGTGCACTTTGCCTTATTAGCCTTTGAGAAATCGCTGGCTTTGAGGTTGATAGTTATCAACCGACTCTGGGGCCACAGGAAAGAAAGCTCCCTTCCAGAAAAGTCACCCCTGACACCTGGAGACCTCAACGCTGGCCTCCTGATAAGGCTACAAGAGCCAGGGCTGGGCAGTCCTGCTGGCTTTCCCGTAGTATCTGCGGGTTGGAAGGGGTTTCTGGAATTTAGCAGAAGGGCTTCACAATTCTGGCTAGGCACAAATATAAGAGAATAAGCCCAAGAGTCACTGTTGACTGTAAGTTTCAAATGCATCGGCCTGTCCTGCAAGGCCTCTCAAGACTACAGGGAGCATACTTTCAAAGGAAAATGCCAGCAAGGAAGGCAGGCATGCTGTATAACGAAAGAGCATGAGCTTTGGAATCAGGCGAACCTCGGCACAAATCCCAGATCTGCCACTTGATTTGTGGTGGAACTTGGTAAATTACTTAACTTCTCTGAGCCTCAACGGCCTCATCCATCAGACATGGTACAAATAGCAACTGTCCCTCCTCGTGCTGCTGGATTAAATAGAGTAGTAGAAGGACCAGTCAAGTACTTGAGGGTAGAAGTAATTCCTTCCACTTTCCCTGCATTAGTCAGACCCACATGAGAACAATGTGGGTGGTTTTGGATACCAAGTTTTAAAAATAATATAGAGAACCAGAGATAACCCAGCAGGAGTTATTAAAAGTTATCAAAGAGGTGGAAAGTCAAAAGGTGCAAGAAAATGAATTTATTGTGTTTATAACAATACAAAAAGATGCTTGACTCACTTCAAGTGCGGATTTCATAGGGAGATGCCAAAGAGTCAACTATTTGAAGTAGAAGTCTCCAAATTGAAGCAGGAGAGATTAAGACAGGATGTGGACAAGAACTGAACCACCAGAATAAGAAAAGACTCAGAGATACCAAGGAAGGATCTAGAGTGTCTGTCCTGAGGGGTTGAATAATAGGGTGCAATTGTCCTGAGCTGCACTGTCCAACAGTGATAACAGGAGCCATGCATGGCATTTTAAACTTTCTAGTAGCCACATTAAAGAAGAGTAAAAAGAACAAGGTGAAATTAATTTTAATGATATATTTTATTTAACCTAATATATCAAAATATTATCATTTTAACATGTAATCAATCCAAAATTATTAATGAGCCATTTTATTTCTATTTTTGGTATTAAATCCTCAAATCCAGGGTATATTTTATCACTGACAACACATCTGAAGTTGAACTAGGCACAGCTGAAGAGGCTTCTTGCTGAAGCGCTCAGATGTCATAGGTGGACGGCGGCTACTGAACTGGCCAGTACAGGATTGGACACATTCAGATGGGGAAGGCTGGCAGGAGGGCACAGATGACCTCAGCAGGTCCCTCCCAGCTCCCGGACTCTATATTTAGCTAACTGCCACCCGACACAAGACAGCCCTTGTGCATTCCACTAGGTATAGCCTCCCTTTTAAAGTCAGCTCTGGGAGACGAAGAAAACTCCAATCTCACTTTCTCATCAATACATTTTTGGCAAACAGCAGGCATGTTTCAAATGATGAATGTGTTTAGGATGAAGATGAAATCTATTCATTAAGCCCAAGATGTTCTGGAAAGAAGCAAATGGGGCCGAGAAGAAGAAAAACCTATGGCATCAGCCAACACTGATCACAGGTAGCTAGGGTGCATCCTGGAAAATGTATGTTTAAAAATAAAATTTGGGAATAACCTTTAATAAAAATTTACAAGGCTGAGGAACTCCCTAGCTTTCTGCTAGGTCATTTCCCTGTTTGGATATTCTACCCTTCCGCAAAAGGTCAGCCTAAAAAAGAAAAAAAAAAAAATCAGGAACAAACTTAAAATGTAAATAGGACTCAGAGTACAAACTAAACATGTTATCTCCACGTAACCGTGCTCTGCTAGAGATTAACATGGGATTCCAAGGAGGGACAGCACAGCAAAGAGGAAGGAAAACGAGAGGATGCTGGCCCTGGTCCCTTCCAGGGCTGACACGGTTCTTTGTCTACCCTCGGGGTAGGGCTTGGATGGTGTGGGGCTGTGGCGTGGCCAGGAAGACAACTGCGGCTTTTGTTTACTACCACTGAGAACGTGGAAATAAGGCTGCTCTCGGAGGCTAACTGCACCTACCGGATCCAACCGTTTCTGCTACTGCTCCAGCTGCCACTGCTGAGAGCCAACAGTGCTGAATGTTTTCTACGTGCCAGGCACTCTTCTAAGCCCTGTGCACTTAATTACTCATTTAATCCTCCCAAGAAGTGTTATGAGTAGGTCCTATTACTAGCCTTATCCTACGGAGGAGGACACAGAGGCACAGATGGGGCCAGTTACTTGCCCCAGGTGCCCTGGCTAGTGAGGAGACGACAGAACGGAGGTAGGCAAATTGCTCAAAGAGACATAACGGCCATCATGCTACAGTGGCTTGGCCACAGGCTGAGCACGCATTTATAATACAGAATTATATGTTATATAATTATATACTATATATTATATATGAATTGCATACAAATATGTAATAGTTATAAATATATTAATGGAGGACGTGAATCAGCAGAGTTGTTTAGCCATGGAAGTGTTAAAAAAGGAGTTACAGCGACAACATAGGTGACCCCTATTGTGGTTTTAATATATGTCATCATTTCTTTGATACTCCCCTCTTTGAAAGGTAGAGCCTAATTCCCTTCCTTTTGAGTGCAGGTTGGATTTAGTGAGTCACTTCTGGCAAACAGAATGTAGCACAAAGGACAAGTGTGTGACTTCATGGACTAGGTTATAAAAGGCACTGCAGCTTCTACCTGGCTCTCTCTTGGATCGCTGCCTCTCGGGGAAGCCAGCTGCCATGCTGTGGGGTGACTCAAGCAACCCAATGGGGAAGTCCTTATGGTAGGAACTGAGGCCTCTGCCAACCTGCCAGCCATGTAGGGAGCCATGCTGGAAGCAGACCTCCCCTCCCAGTTAAGCCTTCAGCTGCCTACGACCTCAGGCGACATTTTGAGACTCTGAGCCAGAATCATTCATACCCCTGAGCCATAGAAACTGTGTGTGTAACATGTTTACTGTTTTAAGCTGCTAAATTTTGGGTAATTTATGTGGCCAAAGATAACTAATATACTATCCAAATGCCCCTCTAGGAAAAAGGAAGTTTAGGCCATTTGGCTTTGAGTAGTTCAGTCCTTCTAGTGAAGTCATGCCCATTCTGAGATGGACCCGTGAAGCTAACCTGTTGGCACTAAACATTCACCTCCCTCAGCTGCCCTTGTCCTGATTACCTACTTATGAAACCACCTTTGGACTATGCTGTAGCTCCCTAGGCACCTTCAGGGAGAGAATGAATTGATCATAGAGACCTGATGTATTTCCAGGTTCTGTGACGATGATTTTTCAGGACAACTTAGTAAATGGTTTCTGATTATGATTTGGCATCCCGTGGAGGCCTGCCTATAGGGAGAATGTGCACTGATTATATGGACTTTGAGTACGTCTGGTCTGATGATGGCTCCTCGTGGCAAATTAGCAAGGAAGCATTGCAGGGTCTACCTCCCTGTTTTCTAGTTAGTACGAATCAATCCGTCAGGGTGAGCATCCCCAGGGTGCTGATGAGCATGGGCATCGCCACCTTCAAACAAAAGCCAGATCCCACATGTGGGGACTTGGTCACACAGGATGGGTCCTGCCTAGCTGCCCACTGGCCATCTTTGTGGCATCCACACTACCTGTCAGAGAACAAGGAATCTTTGCTGAGCTTTGTATTCACCAGATTCTCCTCCCCAGGGAAGACCCAGGAATCCTCATAATTTTCAATTAATTAATCACTTCTGAGACACAGTCTCAACCATTACCCATCCCAACATCGCCTGACTCAGGAAACAGTCTGGAAAACAGCAATGCAAGAACTGCAAGGTTTGATGATGCCAGCTCACCTCTGTTACGTTCTCTGAATATTTTCTTTATTGTTTCTCTGAATAAGGAGCAAAGATGTAACAGTTCACTGAATGTTTTATGTAGGTAAAAGTTAATGATTTGTAATTTGTAAACCAGTGACATAGGACTAGTAAAAAAAATTGAAAGAGCTATAATTAAAGACCATGAGGATTAGGAAACTGTCCCAATGATTCTTGGAGTGACAAAGAATGTGTTTAAATACCAAGTCTGGTATTATTACTACACAATGGTATGTCAACGTTTAAGGGCTCTAGTTGTTAGTAAATTACCCTTAAATTGCTATTTTATTATACCCTTGTTTTCAGTTTAATAACATTTACCATAAAAGGGTTTCTCACAAGTGTATTTGGGCAATTTGCTCATGCAAGAAATGGCTGCGAGTTAAGTACACATACACGAGAAGTATTGGTGAAATAAATGTGCTAAAGGCAAGAGTACGGTAGGTCTTACATGGTCAAATGCTCCTTGGGAGAATTTATGTTACAAACTCAATTCTCGACACATCGTGAACTAAAGGCTTCCAAATTCAGTGCAACTCTGCTCAACTCAAACCCAGATGGTAGCACCACATTCCACGCATTTGGCAAGGATGCGAGCTGACCCAGGGCACCTGAAAAATCATAGGGGAGAAATGGCAAATACCAACATGGCAAATGATGGCATTTTTGTGTTGGTACCTGCACTTGACTTTTGTCTCCCAAGGTGCCCCTCTTGAGCTACAGGTGACTAGACAAGAATCCCTATAATGTGGAGGAGGCCTGCAAGTGATGTGGATCAGACCAGTTGTGACTGGAAACCCAGACACTCTGGAGTTACTGAGCCTCTATTGCTGCAAGTGGTGCTTGGAACAGATACAAAGGATTGAGAAGACATAAACCCTCGCCCTATTTTCAAGGAGGGTGATTGCTGGCCCCCATCCATCCTCGCCGCCTGGTATTCACACCTGTGTACTCTCCTTCCATACTGAATCAGAGCAGGTAGATGTGACCAATAGAGTGTGGCAGAAGCATTCTGATACGAGGTCATAAAAGGCACTGCAGCTTCGACTTTTCTCTTGATTCACCCGTTCTGGGGAAGCCACACCAATGATGAAGATACTCAGGCTGCCCTGGGAGGGTCCTGTGGTGGAAGTGACTCAGGCCTCCTGCCAACAGCCAGAACCACCTTGCCAGCCGTGTGAATGAGCCACCTTGGAAGTGGCTTCTCCAGCTCTAGTCAATTCTTGGCTACAACCTTGTGGGAGATCTTCAGCCAGAGCTATCCAGCTAGGCCCCAAATGCCTAACCCTTAGAAAAATAGAAGATGAATGTTTATCATCATGTTAAATCATTAATTTTAAGATAATTTTTCACACAGCAACAGTTAACTAATACAAAGAACTTGGTGTTACCTGGTGGACTCTATCGCCCATTTTAGCCACTATAACCTTTTCTGAGAGCAGAAAAACCATCAAGGGCTAATCATCCAAAGGTCCCTGGCCATCCTCAAAGGGCAAGAACCAAGTGCCTCTAGCCCTAGCCGATGCCTACAATGACCCATTCATCTCTCCAGAGCCATCTGGTCATCTCTCCAATGGGGACTTTCCATCTGTGGTCACATTGCCCCCAGGTACTGGCATGCCTGGGTGCTCTAGAAATGCTCCTTTGCTCCTGAAGGACCCAGACCTACTGGGAACTAGTCCTGAGACCTCAGCCAAGGGCTCGAGTTAGGGTTGGGATTCATCTCCAAGCTTCTGACCTCCGCCTGGCTGTGACCAACTCAGGTCTGAGGCTGTCCATTCCCAGAGGGCATACAACAGGCCACTCCCCAACTACTTGCCTCGGTTCTGACCTCTGGCCTGTGGGTATGTGAATGACTCCTGCATCTGTGCTCCAGCCCTGAGTTCCGGGCTCACATATCCAACCATCTCCTCCACATGGCCACTCAGACGACCTCAAAGCCAACACGCCCAGAGCCCAACTCCTGTTCTCACTCTCACCAGATCTGCTCCTTTGTTCTTCCCTATCTCAGCAAACAGCTTTTCCATCTTTTCAAAACCTCAGAATATCCTTGACTACCTTCTCTTCTATCCCGTATTTAACCTGTCAGCAAATCCTGTGGGCTGACTCTTCACAACATGTCCAGAACCGGACTCCTTCTCACCAAGTCTGTTATCAACCACAATGATCATTCCCAAAAGAATGATCTTTTTTCCCCCCATATCTTAGAAAGGATGTGAAGGAAAGATCTTTTAAAACTAGAAGATAGATCATATCACTCCCTTGGATCAAACATTCCAGTGGCTTCTCATCCACTCTGAATAAAAGCCAAAATCCTAGTGATGGCCTCTTAGTCCTTCTATGATCTAGTCTCCACCCTGCTACTGCCCCTCTTTTCTTTAGTCCATCCTGGCTTCCTTGATGTGTGCCTGCCTCAGGGCCTTTGCACTCGCTCTTTCTTCTGCCTGGAATATGTTTCCCATATGCTCCCATTGGGACTCTCTCAGCTCTGTCTCTGCTCAAATGTCACCTTCCTAGGAAGGCCTTCTCTGTCCACACTGTCCTAAATTGTCCACCCACTCCCTCACCTTACATCCCTTATCCCCAGGTCCTACTTTCTTTTCTCCATAGCACTTACCACCATGCAAGCTGCTGTGCCATACACTCATCTTGCCTCTCTCTTGGAGAATGTAAGCTCTCTGAGGGTAGTAAGAGTGTCTCCATTTCTCCATGAATTAACATTTTCTTATTAATTACATTCTTAATGGCTATATAAAATTTTCCCCTGGCCTTTTGTTTGATAGAGTTTTCTTAGACTTTCAGATTTCTTCAAAATGTTAGTTATTTCCTAGACATGTCCCTTAAATGAAGACAGACTGGATGACCTACAAACGATGGTAGGTACCAACTTGTTACAGAAAAACTACTCGGTCACCTCCTTCTCACTTGACTCTGCCATATTCTGATTACCTTTAGCTTTGAAGTCAAATAAAAACAGGAACACAGAAAGGAGGAAAATAAAATAATTTTCAAAGTCTTTGCTACATCCTCCTCCTCAGTATTCTGTTTAAGACGGAAAATTTCCCCAGGTGCTGGAAAACAAAAGCATAATGGGTGCTTTTCCTGATTGTAACTGACACCAATTAAAATAATCTTCATGACAAAGATTTGAGAGGCTGAGACAGCAGAATGAAATGTATTTAATACAACTCTCGCAAACATCTGTTGAAGAAGGAAAGAAAACCAAGGCCAGTAGGGTCATGTTATGACCGTATTCAGACTTGTATGCCTGAATTTTTTGGGCGCTAAGTGATTATGTTTTAATAAGACCTCATAGGAATGGGTCTCCTAAGAGTCATATAAATTAGAGGTGAAAAAAATGTTACCTTACTCTTGACAAACACAAGATACATTCTTGTAAACCACATTCGGCTATTTTTCAATACCGAAAACCCCTCAGAGGAAAGGCTGTAAATGTTCTAAAAGCAGGAAGCTTTCCCACTCCCTGATCTTCAGTGCCGCCCTCACGCTCTCAGACCACCACTGCCAAAACCCCACACACCACGACGTTACTCTCCAGTAGCATCTTAAAATAAGGAATTAGCAATCCGTACGCTGACCTTGCTAAGAGAAAACCATGCTTTGTGCTGCTGCACTTAGAGCGTAGGCCTTGTTCCGCAAGAAGAGCTAGGAACGAAAGCCCCGAAAGTAGCACGCCGTGGTCCGCGCAGCCTAACTGTGATATTTATTAACAAGGGATTTCAAGGCTAAGATCCTCGGCAATGTTGAGACAGAGTCAACAGAAGAGTATCTTGGGAGGACTATAAACAGGTCAAATTATGAAAAGATAGTTCCTGCTCAATCCAACGGACCAAACTGAATAACGGCCACTTCATATAACACGTTTATAAACCTCAGGAAGTTTAGGAAGGGCCAGAGCGAACACGTTCCACCCCTGACACCAGGGAGCCATTCTGTATCTTTAAGTGACTCTGAACTGTTAAGTCACTGGGTCCCACGCTTTCTAAAATAATGAGGAAGTTGCTCAACAATTTATAGACAAAATTTCCCATCTTGAGAGATGGGAAGCCAAAGGATAAGTGTGAATGTAAGAGCCCTGTGGTGTGCTGTGAAACTATGTAAATATTGTCACCAAGGAACAGCACATATATATTCCCAGAATATACATGTTGGAAATGTTGATAGTAAAACTTACATATTACTCATTGAGGTATGAAGTCTGACATTCTTACATGTACAAGTCATTCTAGAGAGAAGAGAGGAAACAAATGTTGAGGCAGGATATTTGAACTCGTGGTCACAAATTCACTGGTAGTGTTTTTTTGCGGGGGGAAAAAGACCTGGATAACTATCCAAGGATGGAGCTGGGTGACCCTGGAACATATTCCGTCCCGCTGTCCTGGCCTCCCTGGGCATGGCCCTGCAGAGGGAGCTAGAGGCACACTCCCCTCCCTGTTTCCCGGCCAGCTGCCCAGCCCTCGCCGGGGATTTGTGCGAAGGTAAGCAGTGAAGGGCAGCTTACTTCCAGCTGTTACTTGTGCACCAAATCTTTTTCAGGTTAGTAGGTCTATTGATGCAACCAGAATAAGATTCTTTTCATATTTTTGGAGAAGGGGAGCTATTTTCTAATTGCTAAAGTCCTCGGGGCAGTGGGTAAGGAGAGGAGGTAGGAAGGACAATGATGAAGACAATGGTTCTCTATTAAGGAATGACAAGGGCTGAGGCCATTTCCCTCCTTCTGGGCATCCCACCATGAAATTAAACACACCCGGAGGTAAGTAGCTGGACCAGAACCAGAAGGATCAACCAGATGAGTGCCTTGGCTTTAGCAGACTTGGTGGAAATGCTACAGGAGGAGATGAGAGCTCAGAGCCCCTAAGCAATGTCTGTGGACAAGGGCCCTCATCCTTCCTGAGTCTCAAGCATGCCATCTAGAACTCTACAACGAAGGCAGGAAAATGGTGAGAGGGCTGGGGGGTGGGGTGGGGAGGGAAGAGAAAGACCTGAGAGGGAGGAGAAAAGCACGTGTGGCGGCAGAGTGGAGGACGGGTTAGAGCCTTGCCCGCTGACCCACGCGGCCAAGAGCAGGCG
The DNA here is from genome assembly GCA_963575035.1 of Avahi laniger. Classification (NCBI taxonomy): domain Eukaryota; kingdom Metazoa; phylum Chordata; class Mammalia; order Primates; family Indriidae; genus Avahi; species Avahi laniger. Next base: position 101,565 of record CAUYSK010030114.1, read on the forward strand.
GGCCCATATGCCGTGTTGTGAGGAGCACCTCACACTGCTGAGAAGCTGGAGAGAGGACAGACCTTGCTGGAAACAAACCTTCTAAATTCTGAGGAGGAAGAGATGGGGCAGCAAGGGGCCCCTCTGTCCAGGGAGTTTGAAAACTGACCCCTTGCCTGCCCTCCCTCAACTTTACTCCAAGGTCTAGGACACATGGCCCAGTGAAGAGCAAGACAAAGCTGACCTCTAGCCACACTGGCCCTGAGCTGAGAGCGGCAGCAGCAGCCTGTTGTTTTGTTTTAGTTTAATCTAGCTTAATATCACCACCTTTGGAGGTAGATGTATTTATTAATCCATTAGATGTTTCTCTTTGGTTCCTATCAATATTCATGGCCTGATGCTACAATCTGTCCTTTTCGATAGGGATTGCAGTGTAGACACAGCCATGGGGAAGTTTTGTACCCATAGAAATGTCTGCAACACAGAAAGTTGGGGGAGAATCAGACCAGAGGAGTAGAAAAGTACTCTGAGAAGGCTTCTATTTCCAGAACCAATAGGCAGCTCTGTAAGGAGTGGAATCCATTTTCTAGAGTGCCCCCAGGCTCTCCAGCAGACTGCAGCCAGCATCCAACAGAAAAAACACAAAGAGCTTAATCCATTATCACTGTATCAGAAGAGACTTGAACTCTGGCTGTTTAAATCTTAAAAGAGATCATTATTATTCCTGTCATTAAATACTGTCCTCTGTAGATATACCCCATGTATATCCCAACCCTCTCCCACCTGCCCCCATCATCCACCTGCCTCTCCGAATCCTATTCATCTACTCTGTCCCTCCTTGCCCTCCCTCTACCACACTGAGCTCAGCGACCTATAGGCCTGCGTAGCACTCTTTCCCTTCAATGGGACTGCCGGCTCCTTGAGGGTAGGGACAGAGCCTCCGCTCAGGTGTCTCCTACTCCCCTGCATAGGTCAGCGTTGATCACACAGGCTTGCTGGACCAGACTGGTCAAAAGAGATACATGTACTTTTCTATTACAGCTGATGACACAACAGACTGTTCCCAGCTCCATCTGTCTTTCTGATTAGATGCTAAGTATTAATATCAACAGCAGAAAGCTCTGGACCAGGGCAGGATGGGGAGGGGACTCTGAGGCCGGCAGAAGGGGAAAGCCAGCCTCTCTTCGTGGATGCATGCCCCCAGTATCGTCACATCGGCACCCCCAGTATCTTCCTGCACCAAGCATCTGTCCTATTCCCGAGAGCCCCTCCTCTTGCCTCCACTTACACACGGACACAGGTGGGGCAGCTGAGTCACCTGGAGACTCAGATCCCAAGATGCTGGTTGTAAGCACCTAAGATATGCTCAGTTGTCTTGGGAGCACCTTTCTGAGGTTTTCACTTCCAAGCACTGTGGGAGTATCAGGTGTTCTCAGTGACTTGGGGGAAATAAAAAGAAAGATGATAAGGCGTAGTGAATCAGAGCACACGCTGTCTGGGTTGGAGTCCCAGATCTTGCACTGCGTTAGCTGTGTGAACTTGGGCAATTCACTTAAACACCCTGTACTTCACTTTCCTCATCTGGAAAGCGAGGTGCCTTGTAAGATCGTTCCGATGTTCAGATTATTTAATCTTTGTAAAGCGTGGGACTGTCGTTGGCCCACCATGAGCACTATGTTATTGCCAGCTACTGTCACCATCATCTGAGGGACCAGGAAGATGCTCCATGGGGCTTTCTCCTACAGGACTGGGGGCGGAAAAGAGACCCAAAAGGTCACAGCACTGGATCACTAAGTGTGGAAGAGTGGCGCCCCTGGGAAATTGTTAGAAATGCACGTTCTGGGACCCCTCCCTCCATCTACTGAACCAGAAACAGTTAACAAGTCCTCCGGGTGATTCCGATCTGGGCTCAGGTTTGGGAACCCAGGAAAAGCATAGCCTGTCATTTACAGCTTTTGGGGGATCAGCAGGGAAGGCTGATGTGAAACCAGCTGGGAAAATGAGGAATCAACTGAAACAGTGGCAAGGGCCTATTTTTAAGAGAACGTTGTTGGATTAAAAATACCAACAATAAATAAGCAACAAAATGTCCTAATATTTCTAGCACAGGGCAGATCTCTTAAGTTTTCTATGGTGATCTAGCCAGTTAAAAGGAGTGATTGCTGTTTGTAAGGATAGACAGGGAAGCCACGATTTGGCCATTTGGGTCTTAAGAATATAAGAAAGTCTGGACAAGCTGGGATGGCTCATGAATAAAATGAAGATGAGAAGTTCAGTTTTAAAGCGTTTTCACCACAGACTCACACGCTCACAAACCACCCTACACGGTCCCCGGCGTCCTGTGCTGCTCCAGGAAGGAGGGTTGAGATGAGTCTGCAGAAGCCTGGAGGAGCCCGGACGTGGGAGCCTGCACGTTACCTCTGAACGGCCGCTCTGGAGAACTGTCTGGTGAAGAGGTATCGACTCACTGGGCTGACGATGAACCACGGGACACGCAGCAACAGGAGCGAAAGTCTCTCGATCAGAGGACCAGAATATTTTGCTGAGTTTGGGGGGAGGGTCCAGCTGCTGTACAGGTTATATGGAGCTGAACACATTACAGTGGAACCAGATGTTAGGTGAAAAATTTGTGCGTTGATGGAATGATCACATAAGGGACTGCTCCATCTCCTCCCGCTCCACTTTGTCCTCCTTTTCTTCCCTCCTCTGGGGTCCACTGGGCACAGCTCGTCATTATTGAGTGTCCGGCCGGGTATTGTGATGTCAGAGGCACCACCCACAGAGGGCCACGCCTGGGAAGGCACAAGCGGCCCAGCCCCATCCAGGGACACAGGGCCCTGATTTGAGCGCCCTGCACTTATCTGATGACACCTGACATCTCAAACAGCTCCCGAGGCCCTTATCTTCCCCTTCTCCAAACAAAATGGTACTTAGGGGACACTGAGGTGCAGAGAAATTTGCCCTGAATCACACAGCAATACCCTGGTGCTGCCATGAACAGTGCCAGGGCTCCCTGACCCCTTGTCTGGGGGACCTGGCTGCCTTTTATAGAAAGTTTCCACACACCTTCTATTCCTAACCTTGATCACAAGCATCATGGCCTGGACGCTTCAGCGGCACGAGCAGCCTCTGTGTCACTGGCTTAGTAACGCACCCCATTTAGGACCATGAGCACAGCTTGTTTGCGATGGAAATGATTTAACTAAATTCTAGATATTCTTTCTTGGCTGCTTTTTTGTTTTTATTTCAAACACAGCTAACTAATCAGGGCTTTGGACATCAAGAAAAGCCAACTTTGATTCTTTAAGAAAACCAGCAGCTTACCACACAGAACCCTTCCTGGTCCTCCCCCAAGATGCCAAGAACATCAAAAGTCTGCAGTTTTTGGGGTAGGATGAAATATTTTGTTCATAACTGCCCATGGTGGGGCAGGATCCATCTTTTCTTGTTTTTATTTTGCAAACTGACATTTATAGTAATAGTGCTGAGGAAGTGAAGGATAATCAAAAAAATGGACTTTATCATTTCCTTTTATATATATATGTATATATTTTAATTATCTGAATGCCTTGACCTTGGTGTCTAAAATGAGTAGAGCCTTTGGAGGAAAAGGAAGCCCCTGGACTAAGACATGAAGGTGAAGGGGAAGGACAGACATACAACCTGTGTCACATGGCCAGCTCCACTAATCACAGAACAGATTCCAGTGCCTAAATAAAGCCCCGGAAAGCATGTTTATTGGAAGAACTGGCTCATTTATAAAACAACTGATGGGCCAGGACAGGGAGCAATTACCAGCCAATAAGGCAACCTGGTTTCTCAACGTGACATAAGTACATTTCAGCCACGTAGTAAAGAAAATAAAATTTCATCGTAAAAGAGCCGCAACCGTCGGCCATGTGATCCGCCTTTGCTGTGCCCTCATGTGACTGGCCTCCCAATTTAGCGCGTAACCAACTCCCAATGACCTGTAATAACACTATTCCCAAATTAGAGCTCTCGATTTCACTTGGCTTTGGTCCCTCCCTCAAAGCAAAATAAAGCATCCGTTTTCTTTTTTTCACATTCATAATACTCTCCTTTTGAGTTGCCAACTCAAACCCTGCTTCAGTAAGATTGAGCCCTTCCTCTAATTTTTTTTTTTTTTTTCTGGTTAGCCAAAGAGCCTGATGGAAAAACACCAAGAGACAAAAACAAAAACAAAATCAGACAAAAATTCCAAGTAAGTGACATTCAGCTGGAAAAGCTATGATTCACATGCAAATAAAAATCTCCCTGAGTTCACTGTTATATGACGCAAGCTCCTGGCTTCCACATAAAAAGGACAGAATGAAATCACCCACAATTAAACTCGCTCCGGAATACTGGAATTCTCTGGCTAGGCCTTCCCGACTAATGATAAGAAAACTCCCAACTGTAGCAGAATGAAGCTAACTGTGTTGGAGCCCAGGGCACCCCCACCTCAGCTGACATTCACTCCCAAAACCCCCCAATCCAGCATTCTCCACCTTTGGCACCCCAAAACCGCACTCAGCCTAACCTGCGTGGAGCCTGGCTTCAGTCCTCCTAGGGGGCATCCTCCTCTCTGGGCAGACAGGAGGGAATTGTGCCGAGGAAGCGGGACTCACACCCTCCCCCCAGGATGCTAGAGGGCAAGAAAGCTTTCTATGGAGCTCTGAAAAGCTCTCCTCAGGACTACACAGAACCTTTGTTTGAGCTTCACAGCAGCATCAGCTTCTGATCTCAAGTCCAGGCCACAGAGAGTTTAGCGAAGTCACCTCTCCTGACTGGTAGATAATTCTTTTCTTGCTCAGGAAACTGACATTGATCTGACATCACTTTCTTTCTCTCCAGATGTTGCTTTGAGGATGCACACCTCATCAGCCTGAGAATCACAGGATTCTGGAGATGGAAGGGGCTGCAGAGATTTTTCTGGTCTTCCCTGTATTTGTTGTGAGTGTCACCACCACCCAGTTGCCCCCTGTGGGTCACCTGGGCTGAGCCATGGGGCCCTTCCACCACCAAAGAGAGCTGGGATTACTGAAGCCATAATCAGCCTCTCTGCAAATTCTACCCATTCAACTAAGGTCAGGTTTTCTGAAACCACAAAGAATATATCTACGAACAAATATTAATATACCAATGTTCACAGTAGCACTACTCACAATAGCCATAATGTGGGAGCAACCCAACGTCCATCAACAGATGAATGCATAAACAAAATGTGGTACATGCATACAATGGAATATTATTCAGCCTTGACAAGGAAGGAAATTCTGACACAGGCTACAACATGGATGAACCCTGATGACATTACGTTGAGTGAATTAAGCCAGACACAAAAGGACGAATACTGTATAATTCCACTTGTGTGAAGCACCTAGAGTAGTCAGATTCATAGAGTCAGAAAGTAGATTGGTGGTTGCCAGGGGCTGCAGGGAGAATGGGGAGTTATTGTTTAATGAGTATAGAGTTTCTCTTCGGGATGGTAAAGTTCCAGAAATGGGTAGTGGTGATGGTCAAACAACATTGTGGATGTACTTAATGTCGCAGAAATGAACACTGAAAAAGAGTTAAAATGGTGAATTTTATGTTTGTGTATTTTACCACAATAAAGAGATATAGAAAAATCTATTCTTTTCACAAGATAGCCATCCCCCTAAATCTTTTTCAGGCTAAAAAGTTGTCAGTTTTTCTAATAATCATTAGGTAACGTGATTTCTAAGCCCCTGCAGCAGCCTTCTGGCCAGCCCTGCTCCGGACACACCTAATGCCTCGGTGAAAACCTGGTACCCAGAACCTAACAGTGGACTGTGCTCAGCTGCCTCTGCCCCAGGGTCCCGCTCTGAGGCACTCAGCTTAACCCCCAAGTCAAAACCTGCACAGAGAGGGCCTGCTGACTGCCTGCTCTGGCACCAGGGCAAGGTCTGGCACCAGGTCTGCAAGAGTAACAACCACACCACCACCTCACCACCACTGCTGCCACTGCCTCTGGGGCTCACCTCCGCCTCCCAGACAGCTGTAGCTGAGAAACGAAACCAACATAGGCAACTGAGGGCTAAGCATGCTCTGGCCCTTCCAGAGATCTCCTGTTTCTTATGGGTGTTTGGTACGTGGACACGAGGCAGGCACTCGGGGATGCCTCTTCTCAGCAACCTGGCACGAGTAGTAACCACCTTTGCCGTGCTCTGGGGTAGGGGGAGCTAGATGTGTGCAGCCCCTGGACTAAGCCCCACTGGGTGCCACGAGGCACTCACCCCTCTCTGTCCATCTGGAAAAAATTTTAAAGTTTGAGGCAGGAAAGTTCTCTTTTACATTTTAAAGTGTGTTGAAACTGAGTAGCCTGGGTGTTGGTCTCATTCCACAAGTGAGTAATCCATTTCCTGAAAGTAAACTGCTCACCCTTTGGAAGTGGACCAGTGATTTTGGGGTGCCATCTGAAGGGTCACTAACTTGGTAAATATTTACTGGCACAAGCATGGAGCTTTTCTAGGAATGCTAAGTTAATCTGCTAAATTAATGACCTAAAGGTGGCACCCTTAAAAAAAGTTAACTCCTCTCTGATGGGTGAGCAATTTATGCCTGGGACAGGGCACGGGAGGGGGAGAGTGTGTTTCACTTACTAGTTAGAATAACCACAAATAAATTAAAACCAGGCCTGGCTTTAAAATCTCTACCTTCTTCCTTTTCTTGACTCTTGATTTTCTATTAATATCTGAGCCAATAATGGGTTGACTTTGGAAAACTCTTTTCTGTGCCAATATTTTGCTGGGAGTTTGAAATGATGGGGTTTGAAAACTCCCTTTCCTGTGAATCTTCTGGTTTCTGGGATCCCATACAGATGACCTCATATAACCACCACTCACTAAAAGACTGTGCCCACCTGGGTCTATTTGGAGATCTGCCTCCCACTCTCCTATGTAGAACAATTTAGGCTTCAATCAACTGACTTGAAAAAGCCTTTTGGCTTGAAGAATAATAAGTTGGTTTCTTTGTGGTTCAAATGATCACTTAATCCTTTCAAAAAGACTCCTGTGCCACCTTTTCCTCCTCCTTCAGGAAATAGGCAATCCTCAGAAAGGAATCTGAATTTTCTGATTAAAAATATGGCGCTAGATGGGTGTTTTTGGAGCTCTGTTAGGAAGAGGATGAGTGTGTGCGTGTGTGGTAGGCTCAGATGTAGGGATAAATCAAGTTGAGAAGTGATTCTCCATGAAGAATCATGGAAGGTTATAAATTTGGCAGAGAAGTCATTCTGGATTTCTAGTTTTATGATCAGCACTCTTCCTCAACCTTTCTTGGAACTAGCTCTTTTAGTAAAGAACTTAGGAATGCTATGTGATTGTGTTGGGCTTCAGGTATTACTACCATCCCCTTGAGTCTTCTGAGACAGAAACAGGGGTTTTTATGACTCTTCCTGAACCCTGGCATGGTCCTGTGCCTCAGATCCTACCTCGCAATAACTCGCATCTGTGTTTTCAGCCATCCCGATAAGGATTATCCTGGAATCAGATGCCATCTACCTGCTATCCCATCCCCTTCCAGGGCACCTGGAAAGGAAATGACTCTGTGACTCAGAGAGATCACAACCCTCCCTTGGTGTCCTGCAGACTTGTAGATAATGGAACCCAAGCCCATGAAGGGCAGAGTGCCAGTGCACATTCTATCCCTCGAGAACCAGGCAGGGCGCTCGCGGGGTACACAGTTTCCCAGGGAGGGCCCCCTTCTGGCAGTACAACATGATGGCACTGCATGGCAGCTGGCAACGGGAGAAAACAATACACTGGCTGCAGAGAACACAGGGTTCCTCATCCAGGTGCCAGCAACACCGAAACCAGTGTTTATCCTTGCTCATTCATTTCCTTTCTTTCCCGCAGGCCTACTGCACACAGCATTGCTTAAACATAAGTCACTGAACGCGTGAAAAACAGGGCTAGCCTATGTTGTCAGTGTGGGAATTTGGTCTCAATTTATTTCCTTTTATGCTTTAATTTGGTACCTGTTTATCCTCCATTACATTATCTTTTTTATTTTTTTAAAAAAATAAAAAAGTCAGAGTGCATATCCAGAGCAGAACATCTTGGAGACTTGATTATGTCTCAGAAACTCCCTCTTAAATACTTTTTGGAACAAGTTGGGGTATGCATATATAAATGCTTAAAACACAGTACAGCCAATGATCAGCAAGCATTATTATCAACAGGGCTGTCAGGAACCGGGAAATGTCAGAGATTCACAAAGTGAAGCTTCAATGGGATGTGCACAAGGAGGGGTGCTCTGGTTGCAAGTTTGGGACCCAGCTCGGGTATGTCTGTCACATGGCTCCCGCCGGGACTGGTGCTCAACAGCCTCAGGGAAACCACACTACAATATTATTATTATTTTTCTGTGATTCCCTCCTATACAGGCATGGCCTGGGAAGACAGGAAGGCCATAGAGGAGAGAAAGTGGAATGAAATTGGAGACACAGGAGGCCAACATGGCACCGAGCAAGCCCTGGCTACTTTTGCTGCTTTTTGTATCGTGGGAATCAGAATGACTTATGGGATTTTCCCCTATACGCTCATACGTCAAGAGTCTTCCATGCATGCAGCAGACTCCCCACAACCCTGAACGTTAAACGCCATATCGTGGGATAAGAACAGGGCCTCTTTTTCGTCCAGAGATTCCTGAGCCATACACCCCTTTAAAGGAAATACCCACTTCTGATGTATGTTCATAATATTCATCCTAACATTCCGTAAGGCCAGTCCTGTAACCATACACTGCGTGTTATGATAGCAAAATTATTTTGTGGTCTCTCTTCAATAGGTCTGCATTTCCTCTTAAAGTGGGACATCGCAGCAGTCATAAATCTCTCCATCCTCTGGAGCAGTGGTCTGTCATAGCTTACTTCTACCACTTGTCTTTTGGGAGAATTCCAATTCTTACTCCATTTGAACTTCAACTCTGCTAAACTTGTCTCCCTGCATATTTTTCATCTGAGGCTCCATCAAAGAACTAATTAAAATTAAAACTTTTCTAAAATTATCAGTGTCCCCTGAACAGAAAGATCAATATACACACATACATAATTACATTTACCTCAACTCAACCTCTGATTTAGTTCCTAGTATCTACTATCTGTGGAGTGTTTTGTTTTGTTTTTTTTAAAGTTTGCAGTCTCTTTCCAAACATTTTCCCATCTCAATTTCAAAACAAGCGTGACCGGCAAGTGGTAAGGAAACTGAGGCTGGTGGTGTTGGAGCAACATACTGGGGGCCCCAGCAGCTGGTGTCCATCATCCTCTCTCTGCTGAGGCTAAGCCGACGCTCTCTGGAAGGAAGGTCTGCACGGTGCAGCCTGACCGTTTCACTTAATGTTTGCTTGGTTCTTCCTGCAAAGGAATCTAAATCTTGACGGACATTAGAAATTTAATAATAGTTTAAGAGCAAATCCCAGCATGTCTCCAAAGCAATACAGAATCAAATTCTGAAAGCAAATAAGATGTGGCTTTATTCTTCTCTCTCTGGCTCCACTGGCGGGGTGTGAGTGGACTGGGTGTGTCGGGCGAGGGGAGAAGAGGCTACAGAACATACCATTATGATTATCTAGCAATAACAACACTCTTACTGGCAGTGTCCTCGGAGAAGATTAATAGCATGAGGTTTCTTTTACTCTACATGGCAACAAGCTTCTGAAGTTAAAAAAAAAAAAAAAGAAAGATAAAATATAAACTGCTTCCTTAACTCTCAGTGATGCTGGTTACTTTAGGTTTTCTTAAAACCTTAACATTATAAACCAAAGAACATACTGAGACAGAAGTTTCTGGATCTTGTTTTGACTAACAGTCATTTTTCAATTTTCCAGAAAAGAATACTTATCAAATGTGGCTAAATTTAAGTAACTTAAATTTAGTTAATTTTCCCTTAAAATAGCCATATCCAAAAGTAATCAGAGAAAACAAAAAGCCCCAATGCTCACATGACAACCCTACACATTATCTTTGTTCACAGTCCAGAAACAGACACAATCCAAGCCTCTCAGTCACAGACCTGAAAATTACCAGACTGGCAAGAAGCTACTCCAGGGAAGATGTATTAAAAAATGAGAGGCAATTAAGGTCCAATTCACCATGCATTGTCATAATTTTTTTTTCAAACAAAAAATCTGGCAGTTGTATTAAAATCGATGCTGTTATTTTTCACTTGTGTGGTTCTTATTCTACAGCTACATGAAGCCTAAAAAAAGATTTCTGTATAAAGAAACGCCCAGTGATATCAGACAAGGCTGTGAGATTTCCCAGCAGACACAAGGGAATGAATGGGGTAAGGGTTTGGGCATGAGCCACCTATGCTCTCAGGATAAGAGAGTGTGGCCCCAGTGGGACTTTGAACACAGGTTCCATCTTCTCTGGATACACACACCTGTCCCACAGTCACTGTGCTTCCAAATCCTCCAGGTCACTACCCGATCATGTCCTATCTTAGGCTCAGACAGAATCCTCTCATCATATCTTGAAGACACTCAAACAGAAGTATAACTCTTTACACGTTTTGAAACAGACTTGATAAGGATAAGCAGATGGGAGAGTTACTGTGTAGATACCAGGAACAGAGTTAGTCTCCCAACTACAGAGAGGACCTCAGGGACACAGCACTAGGATCTAGGTCGCTGTGCCTCAGTTTCCTCATATGAAAAAATACACATAATACTCTTCCATCACCAGCCACTTCTAAAGAATGCCATGGAAAACAATGGTTTGTTCATCTGAAGACTTGGCACTGGTGTGATGATAGGCATTCACTGAGAACGTCCTTGCCTAAAGATCTTTACTCCTATAAGCTAAGACTCCACTCCCCTGTAGGTCTCAGGGTGACCACCCAAATCTGGTCTTTGCCTGGCATCCTGCCTCATCCAGACAGGGAAGAAAGTGCTTAAACATTCTTGGTTGCAGATTGGTATTTTTAGTGCTTTCGAAAAGATTACAATGTTTTTCATAGAATTCATTTCTCATAATATTAGCACTTGTGTTTTAAGAGCACGTAGCAGGGAGCTATTGTTAGAGAAGACAGGATCAGAATAAAGTGGCCGAGTTACAAGGGACATTGCTCATTCTCTTCTTTTGCTGAAAGTATCTTCTAAATGTCTGCTTTCCAATTAGAAGCTCCAAAATATTCCTGGTCCAATTGATTGTAGACACATAAGAATCACCAAAATCAACTTTAAAATATTTGACCTTTAGCCCTACTCGCCAAAAGCCGTAAGAAACTAGCTTATCTGTGAGTTTCCCTAGAGTCCTCCCAGTCTGTCATACAAAAACCAAGCATTTGAACTATCTTCCTTGTTTTCCTCACTTCTTTCTGCTATCTCCTGGCTATTTACTATTTTTAAATCTTACATAGCACAAAGAAAGGGGAATGACATTTGAATGAAGTTTGGAAACAAGGTTGGGTCAAGAAGAAGGTTACATAAAAGGTTGGGATTACCCAGGGTTTCAATTATCCACGCACTCCCGATAGACCATATATATATATCCCCCCATCTCCCCATACACACAATGAGAGATAGTGATTGCCCAAAATACGGCAACGCTGGCATGTGAGAAAACAGCAGAAGCAGGAACGTCACTTTCACCTTCTCCTGGCCCTTCTGTACTGAATCAGGTCATAAAACCTTCATTCTAGAGGTAGCCTCCCTATACCTGGTGGAAAGGAACATTCTTATCCTCAAAGACACAGAGATGCCAAGAAGAACGTGAAAAAAGAGGCCTTGCTAAGTGCCCCCTGCCCCAGTTTATTTCCATCTTCTGTCCTCCAACGAAACTTCTGCATGACTGTCCACTCTTCATCCAAACTAAGCATAAAAATACACAAGTTTCCCTGTTTCTTTGGCTCTTCATTTATGAAGGCTCTCATACCATGAAAAACTTATATTTAAATAAATTTGTATGCTTTTCTCTTGTTCAAATCTCTTTCGTTATAGGAACCTCAGCCATGAACCTAGTGATGGAAAAGAAAGGTATTTTTTTCCTAAAAGAAATAAAAAGAAATACCTTTCTTTTCTTCCATGATTGATCAATGGATAGACAGACAGACAGAATAAATGAGAATTGGCTAAAGACATTAGAGACTATTTAAAAAGCATTCAGATACCGGTGTAAACCCCAGGAGACTAATTCAGTAGACAAAAATGCCCTTTTAACCAAACAGTACCAACAAATGAGAGAATTTCCTCCTTTCACCAAAGCCAAATATTTTACTGTGCTTTATAAGAGTAATTAAAACAATATTGTGGTATTCCGGCATGCATGGGTTATGGAGAGAAACAATCCGCCCCAGAAAATTCTTCATTTCATCAAGCAGACACTGAATCTATGGTGAGAGTTATGCAGGAGCCTCAAGACTTTTGCTTTGTTTCATTAATATTCACATATCCACTTGGGAAGAACTGTAGCTTGGAACTATGATTTCCATTACAAAGCCTCTGAAATGCCAGGAATGAGTCATGGCATTGTGCACCCTGGGCAGTGCACCGATTTTCTCCATTAACCAGGCATACAAACTGACAACTTCCAGAAGAAAAGCTGAATGAGTCAGTTTCAGGAATAAACCACATTAGAATACTATGTGAGTGGAGGAGTTAGGGTAACAGGAACTGTTTTTTTGGTTGTTGTTACTGCTTTGTTCTCTTTAAATAGAATTCATAAAATTCATTTCTCTGAAGATAGTAAAAAAACACAGATCCACCCCATTATAAGGATTTGAAACACCAGGACCAAATTGGTTACCCAAAGACTACAAAGTGTAGTATAACTGCTAGGATCCAAAAAAGCTTTTCTAGGACAGTTCCACAGCCCCCTTAACACACAGAACACTACCTCTGGACCGCTTCCAAACACCTTCTCCCATCCTGGTTTTCTTCCTTGGGTGTCTTCTACTGGCGGACTTTCACAGAGAAATGGGAAGTCAGTAGATAACAAGTGAAATAGCAAAATGAGGGAAACACATGGCCAGAATTCAGGCAGAGCATGTGCAGTGTTTCAGCAGGAACAACAAACCTGACTATAAAAATGGATCTCTGGCTTCAGTGGGAAGCGAAATGCATAATGCAAAGCTCTAGACTGCGGGGACCTCTTTGTATCCTGCCGTGTTCCCTTTTGCCATTTTAGTTCTGGAAATTGGAGTCTAAATCTCTTTGGCCTTACACTTTCTTGAGAATTGTTTACTACGTTTACGAGATGAAGGCCTATAATGTTGTCCTGGACCATCTAGTAAAACGATAAAGAAGTTAACGTATTTTTGGAAGCCCTAGGAATTTCCTGGCAAGGTGGAAACAGTGAAAATACTAAAAGCATTGAATGGTTAACACCTTTTTAGAACTTCTGATCTTATCTGAAGTTTGAAACCAAGATAAGATCGTCTGAAAACTGAGCACAACTATGAAAAATGGAGAAATCTGAATCTACCAATGGCATGTTTAAAGCCAAAATGAGAGGTTAATTAATGAGGAGGATTACCAGGAGCCAGCATATCTCATTTCTAATATGGACCTGCTGTGGTATTCAGTCTCTGTCCGGGATTACACTCAGTTGTTCTACATCTTTCCTAGTATTGAGCCATGGGCTTGCTTTTTCTTTTTTTGGATTTGGCCTCCAATGTTTAGGCACGAGTCAGCACACACAGATGAATAGATTAACTGAGCTAATTTAAGGGAGCCCTCCCATGGAAGGATTCTTTTTTAGCCTTCTATATTTAGGTTAAGGTTTGTGCCTGTGCAAGACACTTACTGAAGAACTGAGTTCTCCAAACCTTGCAAGCAAGGACTCTCTACCACGAGATCTTCCTAACAGGCTCCTCACCTGTTCATTGGTGCTCTGATGTCCCCACAGCCACAGAGTATTACAACAGGCCAATTAAGGTGACCTCATTTATATTGCAGGGTGACTCTAGCCTCACTTTCATAAATGCAGTGAGCACATACTGTGTCGGTATCCAGGCTGGTGAAAAGCCCTATCAGGCAAAACTTGATAAAACTTAATTTGATATGACAACGCTATTGAATTGCTACCAGAAGCAATCATTTTGATTAAATCACAGAGTTCCTAAATCTCATATTTAGTAAGAAACTAAAGACTCTGAGGCTCTCCACTGCTGAAACGTGGGTTCTCATGTTCTTATGCTATTGCTTAGTCAGACCCAAAGCATGGCCAAGGAGTAAGTTTAAAGTTTTGCCCTCAAGCATAAATTTCAGAAAGGTTCTGTTACTTCTTGGCCATAAAATAAGCTTTTCTCCATGGTAGGGGATTCTCCGCCTTCTTTTAAAATCTCTCCCTATCTGACTTATTTGAGTGTCTTTGGGGCATGGCTAAATCCATGCTAAAGCATCTGCTGCATTGGCACAATGATAAGAATGTCAATGGATTCTCATCTCTTGTTTTTGACATTTAAAGACATCTGCAGAAAGGTATACTCCATCTGTGTCCTCCTGCTGGCAGAGACTAAACACCTGTATGGTAGAAACCAAGCCAGGATCTATTCAGTGTTAGAAGAGCCGTTAGAGAACAGAACCAATAATCCATTGCCTTCTCTTTTGTTTCACAAATTCCTGAGCATGCTGAAGGGGTCAAGTTCTAAATAAGCTGCTTTTATGGTCTTAATTTTTTAGAGAACCTCACACAGAAATTTACATGCAAAAAGCAACTTAAAGGAGCAGCAAAACTCCTGCCCTTCTCTCCCTAAAAATGGAATAAACTTACTTGGCAATATCTTTGCTGTCACTGAATATATTCTGAATATATACTTCTTAAATGAGACAAACCTCTTGCCAGGCTTCTTGCCGACTCTGCAGGGACTTAGGCCTCCTTTGCATAAACACGTCTTCCCATAGAAAAGGAGGAAAACGCCACACTTTGATATTTTGGCAGTCCTTCTTGGATTCAAGTGGGATGCTAACGTGGATTTAAGTTCCAGAGAGCAGAAGTGAATGAATTTTCACCACTCCCCCCATTTAACCGTATGTGCCCCAAACTCTGTATTTCATGGCTCAGAGCGCAGGCTCCATGCTCAGATAGAGGCATCGGGTGCTTCAGAAAATAAGGAAGAGTGGCCTTCGGAGTTAAGGCCTGAAAAAGAAACCAGTCCAGATCCGTGAGCTGAGGTTTGAAGTTTGAGACTAATGGCCATTACTGTTTACCCAGACAGAAGACCGAAATTTGATCTCCCTTCGGCTCAGCCAGTGTGATGACTGGGAG
Organism: Avahi laniger; assembly: GCA_963575035.1. Classification (NCBI taxonomy): domain Eukaryota; kingdom Metazoa; phylum Chordata; class Mammalia; order Primates; family Indriidae; genus Avahi; species Avahi laniger. The sequence continues at coordinate 116,776 of CAUYSK010030114.1, forward strand.
AGGAATTTGTGCTCTTTCTCCTTAGATTCAGCTGCTGAAGGGCCCCGTGCAGTGGCTGCTGGGGCTGGGCTGCTGCTTGCTCCTAAGCGCTGCAGAGCCCCTTCCCCTCCCCCAGGACCCGGGGCCTAGGATGCCCAGCTCTGCCCCAAGGATGCCTGGGCGTCCGGTAACAGGTGAGGAGTCAGTGGACATCCAGAGTGTTCCTTCTAAGCGGCTGACACATTAAATGAAACCAGTTCAAACTTCAAGTGCTAAAAGCAGCAGGCAGCCTGCTTTGCTGACACTGTCACAAAACCCACGGCTGAGTACAAGGCAGCCATTATTTCTTCACTGGTCCTGAGAATGCTTCTGTTGCCTGTATTGTTTTCTAACTTTGGAAGCACCAAATAAGGATGATTTTTGGTTCAAGGTAGAAGCCATGACTGTTTATATGACCTCACTCTTTCTTACATAATTTTTTAAACAGGCCCTTCAGGCTGGAGTGTGAAGGAGCCAACTTCTGTCTCTGGACAAACACGTACTGCTCCTTTGAAACTGGGGAGACTTGGCTCCCAGACAGCTGGGGGCAAACTCTACTCTTCAGCAAGGATGGGCTAGATAAGTGATGGGATCCAAGCTTAGGATATGCTCTGCAAAAGAGTCACTGGAGAAGTATGGAAAAAAGGCCTTTAAGGCCCCAATCAGCAAATACTTCCCGCGCCTTACACATGTGCTTGTCCACCTTCCACGCCTGCTAGGTAACCTTTATGAAAGGGCCCCCGACACCTCTCTGGAGGCCATTCGAGATCTCTCCCAAAATGTAGCCTGGGCCAGAAGAACCCTCTCCTGACTGTTAATTGGGTGGTATTTCACTCTCAGTTACTTCCTGGGAAGATGCATAGCTGGTTTCAGAGCAACAAATTACTTTATAGCTGCACTTTATCATTTTACTGTTCCCATGTTACAGACAGACATTTTACGGTAATCGATCTTGATTTGGCACACATATAGACTTATTTATGTGCTATCTTGTTCCAAAAAGAATTTTAAATGACTTACATGTGGTTTAGGAATTGCCCCACATCCCCATAACACTTAAAAAAAATAGTATTATCCTCCCATAATAACTTGGATATTTTAAAAAATTGAATGATAGCCTTTACACAGCTACAGTTAAAGGCAGATCAAAGCTGGTATTTAAACCCTGCAATTTTTAATTTGAAAACAAATCCCAAGATGACAGGGCATCCTCACAGGGGCCCTGTGAACTCTGGTCAGCCCTCTCTGGAGTCCTGCTGAATCCCAGCTCTCGATGCATAGAGGAGGTGGCAGAGAGTGACAGATTCCAGATCATGCTGAAGCACGACATCGACAGATACTGAAAATAGTCTCCTACGGTCGGTTTTAATCACCCCACCTCCCCTCCACCCTAGTGCATCCTCCGCTCTTGGAGTAAAGACAACCGTATTAGAGTGATTGACATGCATCCCAACCAAGGCTCAAAAAAATAAGACATGAAAACAGAACAGCTGACTGTACCTTGGAGAAAAAAGAATCTATAAGCTGAAAAGGAAACAGTAGATGGGGATAATGGGGAGACATTTTTCTCTCCCCTCCCCAACCCACCCCACCCCAATGCCTCCGCAGCACCTCCCCTCCTCTTGCCCCAAGTTTAACTTCCTGCTAGGGGCTCTGCCGCACCTCTTCCCTGAGGTGTCAATTCAAGCCTGCGTGTTGAGCCCTGATAATCCAAGCTTCGATTTCATGTCTGCTGGCAACTGGTTCATTGCCACGTTCGCTGGCACTGAGATGTAGAAACCTACCCTGGGACAGGTTCCGATTCTGGCTTTGCATTGACTATAGAATTCTAAACGACTGAGTTCATTTCACATTTTCAGTAAAGTCCAAGATTCTAGGCCTGACACTCAAGCCCCACCATAATCTTGTCCCCAGCTGCCTTCTCCTACCTCTCACCTTCCCCAGCCCTATGCCTCAGTCCAGACTCTGTCTACGCTCATCCCTCCCTCTGAAAGAACAGCGCCCGCCTCTACTTGAAGGATAAATCCACCCCGATTCTGTGGTTAGTTCTTTAACCATCACTCACTCACTAGGTGCCAGGTGCTGTTTTCAGCATCTTCCATATCTCACTTAATCCTTATAACCACCTTAGGTGCTATTATTATCCCCATTTTAAAGATGAGAAAGCAGGAGCATGGAGGTGTGACCTAGCTTGCTCAAGGAGCCACAACAAGTGAGTAGCAAAGCCAGGGTTCAAACTCAGAATCTGTGTTCTTAATGACAATGATGCTAAGCTGCCTCTTCCATAAAATCTGCATGTCTCAGCTTCAGCTAAAATTAACTTCTTTTCCCCTCTAAGTTCTATGCCCTTTAGTGATATCTCTCTTATGGTCTCACCATGTTCCACCTAACTTTTTAGATCATTCTAGGCATTCCATCTTTCCTGGTAGATGGTGGGCTCCTGAGGACAGAATCCAGGCCTGATTCAACTTTGGTCCCCGGGGCTCACCCCTGAGCCCTGCACATGCTCAGTGGGTGCCTGTCAGTATCTGTGGGATGCTGGAAGGAAATGAGGAAGAGAAAAGAAATCCACTCAGCTAGGGGATCCCCTGCTGGAGTGAAGAACATTTCATTCTTTGTTTTCATCCCTTTATCCTTATTTTACAGATGGGAACTGTGATTCAGAAAGGTTAAGCCATGTGGCCAAGGTCATAAGCTGGCAAAACACAGCACTGAGGCTTGAACCCAGTTCCGCTTCACCCGGCGTCGGTCTGGCTCCGTCCACCACCCAGCAATGCCTTTCTCAGCCCTGCAGGACCTCAGAAATGCAAGTCACCTGGGCCCATTCAATCCCTACTTCCTGAACTCTTTCTGTGGTTTGGTCTTTTAAGTGAAAAGCTACCCTCACACACACACACGTTTCTTCCAAGAAACCAAATGAACAGTAACCTACTTTCACATAGTTCAGAGAGTCCTTAATGACTAGGAACAGACTGGACGGCGATCACAAAAATGTACCAAGAGATTTACAAGAGGGTGGTGCAGATGGGGGTGGGGAATGAGGGATGGGGCCAGACAGACTTGCTTGTAGTCAAACAGGCAGGGAGAGAACTAAATGTTCTGTTCAGAAGAAAGAGTAAATCACTTTTCATTAATCTATAAAGTTGTCTTGGTTGGGCCACAACAAACACTCAGGGTGTTCACAACATGGCCACAGAAACATTTTACTGGTCTGGGTGTAAAACAATGTCTTCTCTTTACACAGAAAAAGAGAGGCTTTTCACCCCGGGGGGCGTCAGAAGGGAATCCCTCAAAATGCACACACACACTTAAACATGATTCAGCTCTGATTCATCAGATCTGGAATGTTGTTCTACTCGCTCTAGGATTCCCGGTGCAAAGTGTTCCCGCACGCTGGCAACGCCGCCATTCCACGCTACTAAGCAAGAGGCCCCTTTGCCCACCGTGCTCTAACGCTCCCAGTACGTGTAAGACAGACTTTTCTGTGTGAGAGAGAAAAGAGGTGCTGATTATAAGCAGAAACGCCAGTACCTGCAGGCGAGGGGGTAGTTAAAATCCAGCTTGAACAGTGGACTACAGAAAGGAACGCTGCTTCTAAAGACAAAGCCCTGCTTAAAGATTCTTTATCAGCTTGTTTCAGCTGAACTTGACATGTCTGGTACACATTTCTAGTCACAGGGATGTCAAGCCTGTGACTTTTTTCTTTATGTAGGAGTTCCGCGGAAAGCACGTATTTCGGAGGGGCCTCTGAGGAGGACAGCAGCAACCTTCCCCTTGTCTAAGGACTCCGGGTGACATGTTAGTGGCTTAATAGTCCCTTAGCTAAGTCTCCTATAACGAATAGGATGTAAGGGAGAAAACGTGGGTGAAGCACACAGGGAGCTTCACGGTCACCCCCTTCTAAGGGTAATCCAGACAGCCGCCACGGGCTTGGCCTTGCCACTGCCCCCGCTTCCCACAGGTGGCTTAGAAGTGGCATTTCTCCTCACTTTAAATTAAAAGAAGACAAAACATGGTGGCCTAATCTAACTGTCCTCTGCTCTATGGCCTTAGGTGCTGATGAGAGGTTCAGCCTTTGTTCTGTATACCTAAGTTCCCTGTCTGTCTTTCCTTCTTGACCCTAAAGTGGGACTCGGGGGAGCCAGACTCCCAGGGTTCACACCCCGACTCTGTCACTCACCAGCTTTCTGACCTTAGGCAGTTACTTAACCCCTCTCGCCCCAGTCCGCCCATCCATAAGACAAGGATGATAACAGTATCTATCCCACAAGGGAGTAAACTAGAGGGGGATTAAATTAAAACAGTAAGTGCCACATAAGTGATCGTTGTTATTACTATTACTTTTTCCTCCCTATCTTCTTTCTTTTCCTTTCTTTCCACAAATATTTACTGAATATCCACTAGATGCTAACACAAACAAATATAGACAGGATACTGTCCTGGACCTCCAAGAAGGACAGAGATAAAAAGCTTTAGTAGAAAAAAAAAAAATCACTGGTCTGGGATTTGGGGAAACTAGACTCTGGTCCAAGTCCTGTCACTAGCCCCCTTGTAGCTTTCTCACCCGTGAACTCCAAGATCCTTTTAGGGGATCTTAACAAATAGAAAATAAGTTCACTGGCAGGCCTCACATCCCATGCCGTCTGAGTGACTAGACAGTAAGTACCCCCAAAACTCAGAGAGGAGAGAAAGGGCCAGTCTCAGAAGGCATCCTAGGCACGGAATGTGTGCTCGGCCCCGAGCGGGGGCTGGGAGGTTGGGAGATGGAGGTGCAAAGAGGCTGTTTCAGGAGGAAGGAAGATAATGTGCAAAGGCACAGCTGTGTGCAGGAACTAGCAACCAGAACAGTTGGCTGTATCTGGGAAATGGTTAGGGGAAAACAGGAGGAAGAAAAAGCACAAGGTCAGCTTGTGGACGGCTGGCGTACAACAAAACAATTGGTGGTTTCTGAGGCGGAAATACTATCAGAATGGCAGCACGGGGAGATAAATCTGGTGGTGGCCTGCAGGAGGGCCGGGGTGGAGGCACAGTTGGAAGACAACTGCACCAGCAAGGCATGAGAAGCAGAGTGTGAGAGGCAGAGTCCTCGGGCTCGGGAGGGAGGCGGGCCCACCACGGGACAGCTGTCCAGTCCGGGCACTCCTGCAGCCGTACCCATGGTTCTCTCCATTTAGGAAGAGCAGAACATAAGCAAAGTGTAAGGACAGTGCATGATGCACGTGAGGACTCAGTAAACAGGACCTGGAAAATAGAGTCGTAGATGTGAGAAAAGTTGTGATCGAAGAATGACTATTCGTGTGAGAGGCAGTTATTGGTGACACAAATAGCATATGATAGCGAGAGAGAGGGGGCCAAGTCACCAGCCCAGGGGGGTAGGAAGAAGACAATAGAGAGAGCTGGTGACCCCAGTTAAACAACAGGAGGGAGGAATGGCGTTCACCTCCACACGGCTCTTCAATCAGATGGCCCAGGGTAAGTGGACACTGCGGCTGCCCGTCGTGGTCACCGTGTCTCACAAAGGCATAGACAAGGGAAAGAGCAAAGCCAATGCCCTCCCTGGATCTGGAGCCCTGACCTGCAAACACAGAGTCCCCTGAGGAAGAGAAGAGAAGTTATACCCTCAAATTCTCAGCCCAAAGCCACTGACAGTACTGATCACAGATATCGCTGCATCTCATAAGAGGGCAGTAAGCATTATCATTTCTATTTTCAAGATGAGGAAATCGGGCTGAGGTCACTTGGCAAGTTGTAACAGCTGAACCCAGAGCTGAGGACTTTGTCTCACACTTGCAAACCTGTTCCCCTCCCAGCTGTCTCTCAGGGCTGTTCCCCACCCACAATCAGCCCTCACAAACTGATCTAAGACCTGATCTAAGACTGCTCTGCAAAACACAAAAGCGTGAAATTGGAAATAAAATAGGTGCTTCCATATCTATTTAAATCCCATTTATTTTTAATAACTACTGAGGTTAGGCCTTGTATGGAAGGTGAGAAGTTGGTTTAAATCTTGATTCATCTCTTGATTAACTAGTAGAATATTGTCATTCTGCCCAAGTGAAGAAAAAGACTGTTGAAAATGAAGCACTTATTTAAGTATTCTTAAAACTGGAAGTATACCTCCTGGGCACTTTCTGCCAGGGTCTCAAGCTGTCATGATTTGCCAGTTTTTTGTCTGCTGGCACGTACCATTCCTCCAACATGTGGGGGCACATATGTCTCTGGAGACCTATGGCCACCAAAGGGTTAATGTTCACTGTCTATCACACATAAATTCTCCTCTTAAGTGGGAACCATTTGTCTTCTCAGTTAAGTGTCTCTGACAATACATGCTATTTATAAATTGGCAGCATCTGGCTCAGAATGAGGACTAATACAATTACAATAAAAACAATAATACAAATTGGTTAGCAGCAGTGTCCAGTATATGAAAAAAATAATTACGGATGACCCTTGAATAACAAGGGTTTGAACTGTGCCAGTTCACTTATATGCAGATTTTTTTCAACCAGAGGAGGATTGAAAATACACTATTTGTGGGATGCAAAACTCACATATACAGAAAGCCTACTTTTCTTATACTTGGGACTTTTGGTATCCCTGGGGATTCTGGAACCAGTCCCTCGCAGACACCAAGGGATGACTGTATGTCACGAAGCCTGCCCTTATGTGGAAGTAAATGAGAGTACCAGGCCACTGACCAAGAAGCTCATACAGGTGTTGATGAACCCGCATGGCATTGCTGAACCTAGTACTTCCTGTAGGCCCCTCCTTCCAATTATCTTGGGGACCCCCTTTACCTCAGTGGCCCAGAACACTCTTGGGGTTTTCCCACAATCATCTGCTTTTTCTTATGCCTCGTTCCATAGCTGGGGTGACCCTTAACTGTCAATCTGGCTTGGTCATGGATGGCTTAGAGTCTCTCACCAGACAATCTAAGAACCAGTAAGTCTCTCTTTTACTAGATTTTACCTGAACAACAATGAAAGCAATTTGTCTCCCTGAGCTCCGGGGTTCACATGCTGCCCATTTGTGTTTCCTTATTACCAGAACAGAAACTCCACTACTGTATCACTAAACGTTAAGGAAAACAGGATTTCAGGTTGAGACAAGTCCCTTTCTTCCAAAAGCCTGAAACATTAGGCAAATAGTTTTTTCAATGTGTTCTGAGTTTAGTCAGCAAATTTTGGTTACTCCAGACCCAGAAAATCCTCAGAAATCTGGGTTCACTAGGGAGGGCTAGAGAAGATGGAGATGGATGGCGACCAATCAAGAATTAATGAGGATTGAGGAAATTCAACCAATTTCACCTGGAGATCTCTGTGACCATCCATCTTTTCCACCATCTGCTCCAAATTTGGACCTATGCCCTGAGAGGCAAAAGACAAATCTATCCATCTTAAAAGTCCGCTCCAGTGAAATGCCATTAAATGGTGGTATTGTCCAGGACTGCAGACAGGAACGTTTCTTTTCTAGTTAATCAGGCAGCCCTCAGTTGTTCTCCATTAACTTGAGAGAAGCATCTGGTTTATGCTCTAGACTAAAACACCTCACAATCTATCCAAATTAAACCCCTAAGAGCTATTACTGAAGTGAAGGACAGTCTCTTGTTTGTTGGAGGTGGGTGGATTCATGCTTTCCCGCGAAGTTCATGTTCTGGCACACTTATCTTTGGGATCTTGCATTCCCTGGGTGAAGAGGAATCCAATAACCATACCTGTTTTATGATTTTAAGCATTCCACGTTAGCAAAAATTACAGCACATGCATATGGCTTTTATTGTTAGAGATAACAACCACCTCACTATAAAATATTATTCTTCCTGAGGGTTCTCAAATACCTCTGTTAACATGTTCCAGTATCTACAGGCATTCCCGCATTTTTTCCTGCAGTTGTCTGTGCTGATAGAGTCTAGACATGGCACAGGAAGAGAGAAAGTTCTTTCCAAAATGTTTTTAGACCAAAGAGAATAGAACACAACCTAAAACATACTGGATTCTAGGACACTTCAAATACGATTTCTTTCACTACATTCTGATCTCACTTCGTGAGAAACAGGTACAGTCCTGAACTATCTAACGTAAGTCACATTTTCAAAAATCAAAGATTATTTTAAGGCATTCCGTGTGCGTGTGTGTGTGTGTGTGCGTGTGTGTGTGTGTTTTGGGTTCACATAATTAAACAAAAATATATTTAAAACATTTTAAAGCCAAAGATCATATCTTTCACGGAACAAGTATTTTGAAATATAATCTATTCAAATGTTTTCCCCTTGTTTATTTCAAGTCAGATCACAGGAGCATTTAAGTTCTTTGAACTCAACTACATTGCTTTTGGAGAGAGAAGGAAAGAAAGAAGGAGGGCAGGAGGAGGAGAGGGGGAGGAAGAGGAGAGAAGGAAGGAGAGGGGAGAGAGAAGGAAGGAGAGGGGAGGGACAGGGAAGGAGGAGGGGGAGGAGGCAGTTTCCCTCAATTAGCACGTGTCCCCATGAGCATGGTACGGGAGAAGTGTGCTCTCTCCTCAGCCTGGTTCAGTTCTCTTGTAACTTCCATGGTGTAATTACGCATCTTGACGTGCTCAGTAGACATGTACATGTTATACGACATGGCCGGCCACCATCACTACCAAAGACATCTTCTAGTCCAAAATATGGGTGTACACTCAATCACAAATTTTGTACAGGAGCAATGCCTTGTTTTTGAAGATGGGTCCACTGTCTGGAATTCCCAATTGTCTCTCCTGTATAAAGTAGGAAATTTGCTATGATTTTCAGGTTCCCTTTCTTTAAAGAGAAAAAAAAAAAAAAAACCCAAAGGCAGCTGAAAAGCAACCTGACTAGAATTTTTATGATTTTTCTCCTCAATCTTTTAGAGTATATCATTTGGCCTCAATTTTTTTTTTTTTTTTAGCAAATTCATCATTAACAAGTCTTTCCAAGGCAACAATGTATTTTTCACAGAAACAGCTCTCCTTTTCACACTCACATGTCATCTGTTTAGTATTTACTTAGTTACATGTCTTAAACAGAACAAGTCCCACTGGCACAAACAGATTTGGGAGCACACAGCTCTCAACAGGCTACCAGTGGAGCCGATGGGATCAGCGGCAGGGCTCACGGGCGGGCAGGTCAGTGCCACGGGCAGCGGTGGGTGCGCTCACTCAGAGGGAGGAGACGGCACAGGTTCATTGCATGAAATGAGCTTCCGCTGTACCTCAGCTGAGGCTCAGCCAAAGAAATTGCTAAGGATCTATTCCAGTGCTGAAAGGGAAAAAGGGACCCGGTTAGACCTCCGACAGGACGGCTGGTTGGTCTCTAACCTGATGCTTTTCTAGGGATTTAAAGAGTAATTTTGTCTGCTCAATTTTTATCTTACAGACTGTTGGGTAAAGACCTTCTCATAAAGTGCAGTAACACCACTATAAACAGGACAGAAAGAAAAAGTGGTCATGCTAAACAGAGAAAAACCAAAAGGCAGAATACATAACTGATCTCATGGTCCTAGTGCTTCACATAGTGTAGAGGTTCGTGTGTCGGGTCTTAAGATCTTTTCACTAAAAACCTTTAATCCCTAAAGTTCTGGCTGGGTTGAAAAATCAGCTCAGTTGCCTGGGTTCAGTGCTTTAGACTCAGTCCATCATTTTACTCATGGTTGCTACTCTAGAGGGCTTGGATAAAAGTATGCGGATGGAAAATATCTGAGGCTGGATCCAGTCTCAATGTCAAGCACATACTGGTGAATTCCACCTTGAAACATTCGCAGCTGTGAAGGAGGGTATATTTAAAGGACCTTTATTTAGCTCTTGAGTTTTATTTATTTATGATTTATTATTTGCATCCTGTCTACTTCCACGAAGGATTTGAGGCAGCTTAGCTCGTCAGTTAAGCCCCATTCTTAATCAGTTCAGTCACTTCTCTCTCATCCTGCTCCGTCCAACTTCAATGAAGTAGTTTTCCCAGTGTGATTAATTAACTCAGACCCCCGTGGTCTGGGCCTTCCACTGAGCAACAAAGGCTGCAGCCTGTGACCTTTGGTTTGCTGCCCAGTGGAGGGAGCAGGCCCTGCGGCACAGGAAACCCTGGCAGAACTTCGCAGGGCATCCCCTTTGGTGTCCAAGACCTCCCTGGGGGGCAGTGAGGGGTGTGAAGACTGCCCAGGAATCGCAGGGTGGTCAGCAGCCCCACCCCCTGTGCCCAGGGAGCTGAGTGACAAGAGCTGATATCAATAAGTGTCCCATGCAGTAGGGGTCTCTGTCAATAAGTTCAATAATTCTACACCCTTGTATGTGAAACAAGAGAAAGGGCAAAGCCTCCACCTCAGCTCCTTGTGGATCCCACCCCTATCAAATCTCTCACTAAATGGAGAAAATCCACAGGTATCACTTCAATCTGTCACTGATCTCTGGGCTGAACAAGTCACCTAACTTAACTATGCGGGGGTTTTCCGTCTATAACTTAGGGCTGAAAACACTTGCCAGAGGCACGATCGAAGAACCTCAGGCGAGAGTTCCCACCGCGGCTGCAGCAGAAAGTCCCTGAGTGTCCTTGTGCCCGAGAGTCACTTCTGTCTGCCAAATCTGACCACCTTCTCTGGCTTCTACCCTCTTGCTCTTGGCTCTTCTTGAGACAAGTGGCTGCCAATCTCAATGCCTGCTCCACACATCTTTTCCCTGAGAGTGGATAAAGTGCTGAATTCAATCACGTACTCCTGTCACCCAGCCTGCACATCTGTAAATTCTGCCCTCTGAGAGGATGGGCATTCAGCACCTGGTAAACAGTTGTTCACGTAAAGGGCCGTCCTCAGAACAGAGATGCTTCAGGCCACCTGGAGGTGTTTTTCCATTACAGATTTGGGGTGAGTCATCCGCACTCTGTCCCCAACTTTTTGCAACCAGGAGCAGACATCTGGGAATAGCTGGCTGAATCTCTGGGTGTGATCTGTGACCATTGAATAGTTACGGAGCCAACCTCCACGTACAAAGAATGTATCCATGACCCACATGAAGAGGTTCAATAAAGACTGAGGTCAACGCATAGACCCAAGATCCAAGTGCTGGCACTGACTAGGTTGCGAGCTAACTTCACAGAAGAGGAAACTCTGGGCCAGATTCCTCCAGGGTCTACTGCAGCAGCCTGCTTTTATCTGCCAATTAGACTCTGTTCTAACCACCTGCCTAACTGATCGCAGACTTATAAATATGGCAAGCACACCAGGGGCAGGGCTTTGAACTCTGCAGGAATAAAAAGGCATCAAAGAAGTCTATAGAATTCACATTATGTAAATATAGATATGAGAAAGAATTTTTATTCTATATTATTTTAATCTGTCACGGCAAGTAAGTTTATATCCTTGCCCTAGATGTAAAAATGCATGTAGCCCAAAAGGTAAGATTTGAATCACACTTTTCTGTTTATAAAGCACTTTGAAAAATGTTAAAGCTACCATTATTATTATGACCTTGCTTGACAAATGAGGAAATTCAGGCTCTGAAAAAACAAGTGATTTGCCTGAGGTCTATAACTTGGGTGTTTTGACTCAAAGTACGCCGTGTCTCTTGCTTAACATGTTCACACCATCCAAGACACAGGACTTTGCTGACCAATTCCATAGGGGGAAAAACCCTTCAGAGAACTAAAAAGACTCCTGCATAGTGTATAATTGATTGGCTTACCTCAGCTCTTGATGTCTGCCCACAGAAATTCAGATTTTAACAGGCAAATAATTCTGTGGCTGAAAGACTAGGGTATCAAATCTCATATGCGCCAAAGTTGCTAATAGAAAATTGTGCATGGATCTGACTTTATAAAACGGCCATATAAAGGTGGTTAGAGCAAGGAATAGCCACAGTAATGTGGAACTGCAATTCTAATCATCTCCTTTTCTATATCACAGAGATAGGATGCAGTCCTGGATCCCAAGTTTTATCTATTTCCTTCCTTGCCCGATTCCTTCCTCAAGACCTCAAGCCCCTTAAGTGCCCGAGAGCCAGGCATCCCCAATTTATGGGTGTGCAGATCGAGCCTCAGAGAAGCCAAGTGTCTTGCCCAGGCTGTCCTGTTTTAAGCATCAGCCCGGCCCCAATTCCACTGCTCTTCCTCTGCCTCCTGCTCAGGGTGTGGGGGGCCTAACTGGAGGTGGGACTTGGCAGTCATTTGCTCAGAGGATGAGGTCAAAACCTTGGGTCTGGCGGAGGCACTGCAGGAGAACATAACACCGCGTCTGTCACACAAGGGGTTGCTGAGCCCGGGTGAGGAGGTCTGGGGTCTCTGGCACCCTAGCCTAACTTTTATAATTATTTGGAAAGCCAAATAGTTACATTCTCATTTTAAACTCCTCTCACACCTACTTTGTGGATTTCAATTAAAGACTGTTCCTGATTTGAAGGTCCTAGAATCCAAAGACGAGCAGCTCTGCTGCTGTTACAGGTACCATCGCACCTGCAGAGCCTCCGCTCCTGGGATGAATGGGATCCCGCCACCAAGTAACATTTAGACTATCCAGATCCAATGAGTGCAAAGTAGAATCCAAAGAGGACATTCTCACCTCCAGGGGATGGGTGTAAAGGTGAATGGCTCTCCATTGGTGGATTCATGAATCGGCCCTACACAAAGCCCCTACATGAAGTTCTTGAAAATTCCACTCACTTGGCATAGCTGACCTGTCCCACCAGCACAGCTGGCCCCTGGGAAGGAGCTTGCTGGTCATTTTACATGGACTGCATCACTGCAGAGGACCAGATGGGTGTCCATGCCTTAGCAAAAAACTCAACACAGTCTTGATAGCAGGTTGCAACACTCCTCAGCAGCAAACCTTGACTACAAAGCTAGAAATAGTCTTCCAGCCTACCCCTTCTCTCTTCCTCAGAAACCTAGCATCTCTCTGACTTCTCTATTGGCAATGAATAAAAAAATCAAGTAAACAGCCCAATCACCTTGTTAATTCTGGTTGCCCTGGGAAGTGTGGAAGGAAACTTGTCCTTGAAGGGATGGGAAGACAACAGAGCTATGAGAAGAAAGTCTTTTAATGTATGAATTGACAGTGTTACTTACAGAAAAAAGTTTTGCTGATTATCAGTTTAAATTTCTCATTACACCACAGATAGGTAGTGGGTGGATTAATTTGCTTCAGTGGCCAAGGTACCTAGGATATTTTATAATACGATATTTTCATGGTCAATATTAACTGTACTTTATCACTGTAAGTTTAGTGAGGAAACTGAAAAATGATATTACATGTGTTAGACACATCTACAGATAAGATGGAACACACACATTACTATGAAAGGCATCCTGAATACCAGTCAATTTGCCATTGGCTTCCACTATAAAATAGTTGTTAAGTTTCTCCAGAGGATGGAAAAATGGAAAAAAATCAGGTCAGTTATCGCTTTGCCCCATGGGCTTGGCAAAATATGAGCAAACACATAAAAAGCTAGTTGAACAATCAGCTTTTCTATTATTCTTGCTGCTTATTATTTTAAAGAACACCTGTGTAAGTATCTCAGCATATATCAGTATCCAGCAAATAGGTTCATGCTTGGTACCATCAAGGACTATGGGGCTTCTCCTGCCACCACCAAAGAAGTCAATGTCTACATTCGAAGGGTAAAGGCCAAAAAAGTACAGACCTAGGACAGAGGTCCACCATGAATAGAACCCTCTCTAAAGGTGTCACCTGCAGAGAGAAGCTTTGATAGCTTCAGATCAAAGCATCTCTCCATATGTCAGCAGGGAATAGTCAACTGAAAATATAATCAATGAAAAACAATCTAGACAGAGTGACATAATTTGAAAGTCCATTGAAACAATGAAGGTAACAGAAGGAAGCCAAAGGTTAGTGGAGAGCTGAATTCTACAATAAGGAAAACTAAAGGATAAGAATCTAACCAATTCTGCCTATCTGATTCTTATTCATTTTTCCATGTCTATTACAAAACTAGCTTCCTCACTAATATTAAATATTTATTCATCATTTATTATATGCCAAACACTGTTTAAAGCACTTTACACGTATTAATTCCTTTCCTCATCAAAACAAACCTATGAGGCAAATATTAGTATCCCCATTTTACAGAATACAATACTGAGTCACAGAGTGGTCAAATTTATTGACCAATGTCACAAAACTAGTTAGAGGCACCCAGGCGTTCTGGCTCCCTAATCCATGTTCTTAATCACTATGCTTTACTGTCTCAACAATGAGACACGTCCCAAGGAAAGAGAGAGAATAATGCCAGCGAACGGGCTCTTTCTTATCTTTGCTGGAATAAACTCAGCCAACCAATTCCCACTGTGTTGACTCTGCATTCCTCAAGGAAAGCAGGTATCATGACTGCCACCCCAGCATGCCCCCCACCTCCCTGCTGTGGGCAGGACATGGAATTTGGGCAGACTGATCTATTGATATGGTCTCTGAAAAAGCATATCTTTTATCTGAAAAATAATGAGCTGGTATTTTTGTTTATGGATTTCCCTCCTGCGAGCTTGGGAAGCGTAAGTCTTTCCAGGTTATCCGTCAGACAGCTGATAAAATCCAGCTTCAGATCTGCAAAGCTGAAGCTCAGATCCTAGTCTCTGATGAAAAAAGGCCAAGGAAGAGTAGTGCCCTTGAAATCCAGCCTGAAATAGTCATCTGGCCTAATTTACTTCTCTACGTGGACTATATCAGGGAGAATAAACATAAACGTCACGTACTGCGCCCTGACTACGCGTGTGCCAGAAATTGCTGAGCTGCCATTATGTCCTCGTCCTCCTGCCTCTTCTGTGCGCTCCCTCGCAGTGAGGGTTGGTGGTGCCCAAGTATCACAGATCCACACTTCTTCTGTGACAAAACGTTTGCTGGCCTGTGGCTAAATATGAAAAATCTGGATAATACAGTACGAGTTTTTCCTGAAGCTATACGTGTATGGGATAGAGGACTATCCTTCATTCTGAGATTATATTCTTCCTATTTCTGATGTTAAAATGTCTTTCCTTTTATGAAAGAATTGTAAAACTGTATGACAATTTTAACATTACTGTTTTTAATATCCTTACATCTCAAGATAAAAGCTACAAAAGAACAAAAAACATTCTATGATAAAGACATCTGCATCTGAATGTTTATGGCAGCACAATTCACTATTGCAAGGATGTGCAAACAACCCAAGTGCCATCAATACATGAATGGATTATTAAAATTTGGTATATGTATACAATGGAATATTATGCAATCATAAGAAATGACAGTGATCTAGCACCTCTTATACTTTCCTGGATTGAACTTAATTAAGCTCATTATCCAAAGTGAGGCACCGCAAGATCAGAAGAATGGGCTCCACTTGTACTCACCATTAAATTGGTACTAACTGATCAACACTAGGGTGATCACATAGCAGTAATACTCTTCGGGGATTAGGGGGATGGGGGGTAAACCTGCAACTAAAGGACACAGGGAGCATTGTGGCGGGGGGGGGGGGGAAGGGCATGCCTCTAACCCTCGCTTGGGTGAGGCAAAGACATAAAGTATAACCATAATGTTTGTAACCTCATAATACCTGAAATAAAAAAAAAAACTAAAAAAAATCAAAAAAAGATAAAAGCTAAGACTACATTGCGCATCCTCAATCAGAAACAATTTTTTAATTGTTAGATCATAAAATCCCAAAGTGTGGGGTCACTGGCCCAGGAGGCTGGTATCCTGGGTTTTGCCTGACCTCAAGCAGGGAGGGAATTTAGAAATTGAAAAGACAAACGCTGTGAGCTGAAATGTCCCCTGTGCCGTTGCTGTCTTCCTTGCTAAGATCGCGTATGACCTCTAGTTACTCCCTAATTCCCCAGTGGCTGCTGCTACCAGTAGGAATTCCCTGTCCTTCCTGGCCAAGCTGACACACTGGGCAGAGTTCAGGACACAGCTTTAAATGTGGTTTCCTGATTAAAAGGGAGACTCCAGTTAGACAGGAAGGAGCTCAAGCTTGAATATTATATGGCATAGTCATCCACTGGTTCTTAGGAGTGAATACATCAGCAGAAGTGACCTGGAGCGAAACGTCGTTGCTGAGAAAATCCCCAACCCAGAGAGAGAGAGACTCTCACCACCGTACTTCATCTTTTGTGTCTTCTTGGCAACAAAATGACACATGTAAGCCTTGGTTACTCTAAAATACTTTAAAACTGAACAGTATTTGAGAGGGCTAATGGTGACTGACAAGAAATGAACACTAAGAGGAACTAGATGCAGCATCTGTAAGACTTCCTGGCTAAGACAGAGGGTGGTGAGAAGAAAACCCCAGAACAGGAGTTGGGAGATGGGGTAGTTGACTTGGTTCTGCCACTAAATCACCTAAGAATCTTAGAGAAACTCATTCTCAGGTCTTCTGCATCCTCACCTGCAAAATAAGATCCTGCTAAAGTCTAAAATTCTCTGATTCTATTACTATATATTGCCCGGAGAGAAGCATAAGCTACTTTTATGTGTTAAGAAGGATGGTGAGAAATAATTTTTAAGAGAAAGCCCGGAGGGAAAAGTGGGAAGTTCTTCAGGGGTCTCAAGGCCCTGACCAGACATTGGTGGAAGATGAGCCAAAGGAATGGAGCCCCAGGAACATCTCTGATGGGGTTCTCTGCAGAATGAGCACCCAGACAGAGCAGAGAACTGAAGAACTGGGCCTAAACTGCCTACAGCAAGGAAGAGAAGAGAAGGGAAGAAGGAAGGAAACAGGAGGGAAGGAAATGCAGAAAAGGCAAAGGCCTAAAATAAGTGGGACCTTGTGCACAAAGAGCACACAAGAGAGGGCGTGGACACACACGAGGCAGTAGGAAGCTCACGGCGTGCAGCAGGAGAGGTGGGGAGAGGAGGCTCAGCAGAGGGAACGAGCAGATGAACAGAGAAAGACCAAAAATGGGAGGGGAAAAAAAGAGAGAGAGAGACTCAGGACTTCTACCTCTCATTCTGAATAGAAACAGGACTTCCAAACTCTTCCACCATCCATCCACCAAAAAAGTTATCAGATGTGAGGTCCCATAGGTATCCTGCCAACTGTGTCCCCATGACGAGTCAGAGATTAAGTAGAGAAAACCCACTCTTAAAGAGAATATAGTACCATCTTCTATCGCGTGAACACAAATGCAGCCCATCTGTACGCAGATATGAAAGGGGAATAAAACTGCACAAAGGGTCCGTAACTTTTTTAAAAAAAGACTCTGGGTGAAGCTATCCAGAAATAGAACATTTTGATTACAAAATAAAAACTAGGTCAATAAGATAATGGATGTGATTTAAATGAAAATCACAGTATTTGTAATGGGCTAAAAATGGTATCAACGTTACTGCAGAGAAGGAATATAATTAAATGTATTTTTAAACAGCAGCTCCCCGCCCCAGTCCTACGAATCCCAGCCCAGCCACCAGTATTCCTCCACCTCATCGGAGAGGAATGTGCTGGCATGCCACAAGCTGGTCTGAAGAATGCGGAGTTTCCGTACTACTTCAGAAGATCCCAAATGACACTGGTTAGCTACATTCTTTCACTTGTAGATCACTGTTATTCATTTAGAAAGCAAAGGAATGGAAAGGTTAGGGATCTGACCATATAACTCTTTTACCATTTTTATATACAGCCAGGAAACGTGCAAATGCAGATCTAACTGCCACAGGGCTCCAGACTATTGAAACAAGGGACCGCGGGAGAATTCCAGATGGTTATGTGAGGTGGATACAGATCCTAAGAAGTTTAAGCACAGGCTAGGAATTAAGATCAGGGTAGAAGTGCAAATTTCTGGTTTTCTTTCTATAAAGAGCAGAGTGATGTGGTGGAGAAACTCTAACACTTGAGAGTAATTCATCGTCTACATGCTCCCTTGAAAAGGAGAGGCAAAAAGGAAGCAGATGAATCAGACATGAGGAATAAAGTTCTGGATGGTGAATGGGGAATCGATTACCCAAGCAGGTACAAGAAGGTTGCTGTGGCATTTCCTCGGATGTCTATTTAAGAGACATGGCCAAGGAGTATGTTTGTAATGAAACATCAGGGGCCCCTCCAAACTTGGGATGTCTTTGGGGGGCAAATAAAAACTAGTCAGAGATTATCTATGATGAATATGTTACTACTTTGGGTCATATATATTATTCCTTTATTAAAGGAAATTGCGTCAATATTTATATCATGGAAATCTCCAAATAAAATATCAGCATGACTACATATAAATATTAATCCTCCAGAAGAGGTTATTTTCAAAATCTCTGGTGGGTGGTGTATATTTACTAGTAAGTTCTTGAAAAGAATTAACTCTTTAATCGGTTTAAACTCCAACACAGGAACCATTAGTTGCAAGGCATTCATTCATCCTTAGAAAGCATAAGCTTACCTCCCGGGAAGAAAATCTGTTCAATGACAAGGGAACTTGTCAAACAAAACAGAAGTGGGGAACTGACTCACTTTACGAACTGACTAATGTAACGCTGAGCTCCCTAAGTGCAATTAAGTCTGTTTGTATGTTACCATTAAGTTACTGCCCGCCACTTCCTCTTTACTTTGAGCATTACAATAAAAGGCATTTCAATAAACAGCAAGTTGAGATACACCATAACCACAAGTCCCTTCTGTGACTTAAGGAGTGCCAAGCCCCTGGCATTCCGAGTCAAGTGAAATCAGTCGCTACAATGCGTCCTGAGGAATTCTAAACCAAGAGAAAGGCCCAAAGGTTCAGGGCAATCTGAGCTCATCCTAACACTCTCGGGTTCTTATTTATAGTCCCTCCCTATCACGGGGGCCTCTACCTCCCCACTCCCGCCGTGAAACCGGGTAAGGAACTGTGTGGCCAGGGTCACTGCAGACTGGGGAACCCCTGTGAGTGCCCAGAAAGCGAGGATGCTCGGTCTTCTGAGGAAAAGCATTCAGTCAATATATATTTTTTTAAGTCTGACCTTTCAAGACCTCAGTTTGGACATCTTGATAGGGATGAAAGAAAATAACTAAAAGGTCAAGCAAGTAAAGAACGTCGCAGGAATGCTCCGCGCAAGCATGCCACACGGGGCACGCCTCTGTTCTGCCAGTCTGTGGGGGAAAATAGATTATTTATAGGGAAAGGGAAGCAAGATGACAAAATGAGCTCTTGACAGAAAGGATAAAAGCTTTTGCTAGGGAAAGCATGGTGGGAGGAAGAGGCATGGGAGCCATCTGCATTGTCGCAGGATGGACTCGGTCTGGCCATGGCTTTGGCATATTTTGGCTTCTCAGCAGGGAAGAACCAGTCGGGGGCTGGGGAAACTGGTGTTTTTGGAGAAAAAGAAACAGCTGGGAAGGAAGTCCTCTTCCCTACTGCCAGCCCACGAGGTGTGACTGCAGTCCAGCCGCGGGGGCTACTCTAATGAGAGGACAAGGGGGTCAAATGGAGTTGCTATCTATTAATGCCCTGAGATCTTCAACAAGAGGGCCATTCAACAAATGCAAGAAAGGGAAAATCACTAGCCCGCAACATGGGATCTTCTTCTATAAACAGGACCCATAGAAGGAATTCTACTTTTATCTATTTAAGTAGCTATTGGTTACTCATAGAGGTTCAGGAATGCAGGGACTGGTGAATCAATAAATGATATAAAATATTTATCTATAAGCAATATGCAAACGCTCTATCCCAAGTCTTTTATCAGAGTTACTAACAAGGTGTGAGTCCGATTGATTTAATTCACTTTTATTCACTTCCCTTCTGTTGACTTTGTCAGGTGAGCATCAGTGAACTAGAAAAGAGGAGGTAAGTGGAAAGATAGGAGAATTCTCTCTGGAATATTCATCCCCTAAGTAAGAGTCCTCCAAAACCCCTTATGCTGTCCTATTGGTACATTATAAGTCAGTACCAATAGTAGAAAATCTTTTTTTTTTTTAAAGTAGACATTCCGATGGCTAAATGTCTAAACAGACTGGGAATGAATGTCAAATCCACCAACATTGGCCATTTTAATGGAACAATATGAAATCTGACATGTAAGTAGAAATCCTACACCTAAAAAAGCAGCCAAGATGATTATGTGTGACAAATGCTTACAGGCAAATGAGAAAACGTAGAAAAAAGTTCCCCCTTCTAAAATAAACTAATCTTTTTTCAGCATGCAATTCTTCTAAATTCTGGCATTTATGCTTGCTTGAAAAAACAATTTAAGTCAACACTTCCCACTCTGTTATTCAACCCTGAGGCATGCAATTTTGATTAAATGGCCCCAAAATACCTTCATGCACAAGGAGTGGGCACCCACTGACGTATATCATGACAGAGCCATCCCGCAGCTTGCCTTCTGCCCAGCTGCTGTGTTAGCACGCGCTAACCCTCGAGTTCTCTCTCCCTCCTCCCTTCTTTCAAGACTATACCAAAGCCTCCCAGTGTGGGCTTTTCCCCTGTGATCACCACCACACTACACCAGCCCCTTCAAAAGACACCTTTTCAGCTTTTTTTTTTCCAGACACAGTCTCACTTTGTCACCCGGGCTAGACTGCTGTGGCATCAGCCTAGTTTACAGCAACCTCAAACTGCTGGGCTCAAGCGATCCTCCTTCCTCAGCCTCCCAAGTAGCTGGGAATACAGGTGTGCACCACCACACCCGGTTAATTTTTACTATTTTTAGTAGAAACGGGGGTCTCATTCTTGCTCAGGCTGGTCTCGAACTCCTGAGCTCAAGCGATGCTCCTGCCTTGGCCTCCGAGAGTGCTAGGATTACAGGCATGAGCCACTGCGCCTGGCCCCTTTTCAGTTTCAATGGCACCATAACCAGAATGGTATATTCCTCTCCTGGGTCAACTCTTTCATTCCAAAACAGGATCCTGTGACTTCCTACTTCCTACAACCCCTGTCCCACTCTCGAATACTCTTGTCATTCAGCTTTCCCTTTCTCTTCTGGCCTTTTCCTTCCCCTCAAGACCATAAGAAGCCACAATTCGCCAAATCATGAGACATGTTCAACTTGACAGCCCCACTAGGAACAGGCACCTCTACTTTATCGTGTCCAAAACTTGACTTTCGTTGTAAACCTGATCCTCATTCCGTGTTTCCATCAGCAATACCACTTAGTTGCTTAGAACAAAACCTTAGAATCACCCTTGACTCCCCTCTTTCTCTCACAGGACACATCTCCTCCAACAACAAATCCTGTTGACTTTGCCTTCAAAATCTATCTCCAGAATCCAACCACTTATCTCCACAGCCACATTATCCTGGTCCAAGCTGTCACATCTCTCACCTGGCATACGAAACAACCTAAATGAGCCCCCAGCCTGCACTCTTATTCTTTCACTACTCTCTGCACTGCATTCAGAGTGGACCTTTACAAAGTTCAATAAAGCTCTTTCATTCGCCTTCTCAAATCTTCCAAAGTTTCCCATCACACTTAGAACACAGTCCAAAGTTTTACGTGACCTGTACAGCTCCTGGGTAGCCCCATAGCCTACAGGGCTACCTCTCAAATTTCACTTCCTACCACACTTTGCATTGCTCACTCCATTCCAGCCACACCAACTCTTGCTATTTTTTAAACACACAACTCTGAATATCATCTGTGCACGTAAATTAAATACCACCTCTATGCAAATGTTAAATCGATCCATCTACCAACCTGCTTCTCTGATACAGCCTCAGGATACACATTCTGTCTACAAGGTGTCTCAAGCTAGATGTCCCCATGCCAGCACAAATTAGACACTGCAGAAAGGAGCTGCTCCCCCATTGCCAGGCTGGAAGCCTTGAAGTAGCTGCCAGCCTCCACTGTATTTCAACCCACAGTCAGTCAGCTGCCAAATCCTACCATGTTTCCCACCACAGAAGTCTCAATTTGCCCTTTCTTCTTCCTCCCTCTCTTCAGAGTCTTGTACCTGTCCTGGCCATTTCCTCACTGAAACCCTTAGCTTCCTTATATTGCTGTAAGAAGTAGCCTCACAGTGGCCTGACAAAGGATTCTGTCTACATCCAAATTAAGGTTGCCAGCCATCATTCCTGTTCTCTTCTACCATTCCATGTTGCTCAGTATTGTGGCCACTAGCCCCATGTGGCTATTTCAATTAACTAAAATTAAAAATTCAGTTCCTCAGCTGCACTAAGCATTTCTTAAGCGCTCAATGACCACATGTGGCTGGTGGGTACCCTACTGAACAGCACAGCTATAGGACATTTCCATCATCACAGAAAGTTCTACTGGACAGTGTGGAAACTTAAGCGTCTGGCTAATTTATTCAATTCCCACAACAAAATCTTCTACAAGAATAAATCCCATACTCAACAAGCCTTCTGAACTTGATTTTTACTAAGATACCATATTTCAATTTTAAGGAGCTCCTGAAACAATCCTCCCTGAGATCCACCCCAATTTTAAAAGAAAGGTAGGTAAATTATACACTCTTTCCCACCTAAACATGGCCTTCTCTTTATAAATTCTTTTCTGTGCAGAGTAAATATTTACATATTAATATTTAATTTATACCTTTTTTCAATTCCTGCCCAGATGTTATGCCTGAGAACACAGTAAATGTGCTCAATAGGTTGACAATTTTAGACTGAATAGTTTTAGGGGCAGAGCCAATATTTAATGATGCCAAGCATAGAAAGCTCTTTAGAAAATGTGTTTTAATAAGGGTGATAACATAGTGGGGAAGCAGTCAGGCTTTGCAGCTACCCAGACCTAGACCTGTTCTGCCACTTACTAGCCAGAGACCTTGGCTAAATTATTAATCCTGCATCATCCTCAATTTAAATACCTTTAAAAGAAAGAAAACAGTAACTGTTTTCCTTATAGAATAGTGATGATTAAACGAGATCACACCTGTAAATCACTTAGCAATGGTTGATACATCATGACCACTCATTAATGTTAGCTGATAATAATCATTTTAAGTAGTTATAAACAAGATAAATCTCAATAATACTTAAGGAAATTAAAATCAAGATGAAAAGAAATTCCAAATGTAATCGCTTGTCTTACAGCCAAATGAATGTCTGTGGACACAATGTAATAGATATTACAATATTGAACCTTGGAAAATATGTATCAGAGTAACATAAATTTGAACATTTCCATTCTGTTTCTTGTATAAAAGCTGCATAGAGTTTCCAGTCCTTTGGAAAATTTGTCTCAGGGACAGTGGAACCTTGCTTGGCAAATTGAATAAGTTTCCATTAGTTAAATGCAAGAAGGATGATTTCATTTTAAAAGTGAAATGTGGAAAGTGGTTAAATGGGCAGAATACAACCAATCATATTACTCTTTTTAAAAAATCTGAAAAACAAAACAATAGGGAGAAGATTTATAATTCGAAGCACATGTGGACATTATTGTGTTGAATGCTTAAAGGTCTACCAACCCAGTGGACAAACAAAAATGGCACACACATTCGGAGCATGAGATATCTCTCCTAGTCTTCAGTAGCTGAAATTCAGAGGTAGCTATATGTTCTCAATAGCCAAAAGCCAGTACATTAGTTCTGCCAAGCTGGTCATCCATTCTTCTCTTGCTATGGCTTCTAAATGTGCCAGGCCAGTGGTTCTTAAAGTGTGCACCCTGACAAATAGCAGCAGCGTCACCTGGGAACTTGCAAATTCTTGGGACCCCAGAACTACTGCATCAGAAACGCTGGAGTAGGGCCCACGGATGTATGTTGGAACAGTCCCCTCCAGGTGTTTCTGGTGCCAGAGCACGGGAAATACACCTGGGCTGCATCTATTTGGGGGCAGTAACAGCAGAGAAGCCAATAGGCCTCTTCTTAGTATTGAAAAGAGCTTCAGCTGACTTTCCTCTGTATTGACACACGAGACGGATTCAGCCTCCCTAAGATTTACTCCTTAATATGAAAATTAATGGGATCATTTATGTTAAACAGAGCCTAGGGAGTAAGACCTCTGTGACTCTAAGGCACCCACAAGGTAGGCCGCGTGGAGAAAGCTAACCCTGGAATCACTCATTTTGTCTGTCACACAGAAAGGAACTCAAAATCACATGGTTTAATTTACTTGGCCTTTATAGGAAGAGTTATTGATCTACAATGAGAGAGTAGCGATATAAAGGATGGAGAATTGAGGTTAATTTAGGAAAGCACCTAACACTCCTTTCTTTAAAAAATTCACTTTGGAAAGCAAAGGAATCAAGGAATTACATAATAAAATCCCACGGACTATACGAAAAACAAACAAAGGAAAGATACAGGAAACCTTCTTCAGATGTTTTTCAAGACATAACATTTTTTAACAGCCAAAACTCAGAGGGAAATAGAAAAGTATTCTGGACCTCAAAACTTGGATAATCACATGAAATGACTTTTGTTGTCATTTTTTAAAAGATCCCAAACAAAATGAAAACTTATTTTAATATTTTGATACTTCTATAATGTTGACAGTTATATTTTCACATTTCAAATATATTCTCCAACAGAGTGCCTTATTCATTTTTTAGCAAAAGGAAATAAAATTCAACATGCATAAATTTAAGGTTTTATGCTTTTTTAAAAGCAGGCTTTGAAGTATTGTTTTTATAAGAATTATATAGTCACATATTGTTTTTGTAATTAAGATAATTTAAAGAAACTAGCACAGTCTTTCATAAATTCACATAAAAGATATAATGCACGGTTGTATACCACCCCAATTTCTGAAAGGAGAAAAATTAACAGTTGTCATAGCTGGGCAATGGGATAGGGGAAGGTGTTTCAGAGAAGACAGATATTAACTTTTTCACTTTAAATCCTTGGTCCTATTCAGATTTATTTTTGTACATATTATAATTTTTTAAAACTATACTAATTAGAAATAAGTTAACTTAAAAATAATAAATCCATGTTATTGGACCATTAACCTTTGGCATATATTACATTGAATGCCACTCAAAAATATCAGGTAGCAGTTTCAGCTAACTCTTCTTACAATTTGAGTTACACCATCACCAGATGACAGCGGAGCCTCATCTGCTACAGTTGAGTCCCACTGCAAATGAAGAAACTGAGGCCCAGACACCTTAAAGGATTTTCCCACACTATCTGATTTACTGATATTGAAGGCAAGGCTCACCACCACCCCCTCTTTGGCTTCTTAGCTTATGCACTTTTTTTTTTTTATCATATCATGTTGCCTGTCACATGTTCCACAACACCACTCATGTGTTTAATCTAAGATCTGAATCACACTCATGAACTAACTACAATTTTACAAAAACTTAACTCCATTAGAACTAAAGCTGAACATTATAATCAAACCTTGCCCCTAATGTTGGCCCACATGGAGGGCCTCACAGAGGCAGAGTGATGCAAGGATCCATAGACTTGGAGTTTTCTGTCTGAATTTGACTCCTCCAATTACTATTTCTGCAATATGGAAATTAAAAATATGTATCTGCTTAATAAAGTTGTGATTAAATGAAATAACTTATATCAAGTATGTAGCTAGGTGCCTGGAAATGCCCAATAAAAGTTAGCTATTGCCCATCAATTTAAATTAATAATCTAGGTACAATTTAGAAGCTTCCTCACTCATTCCTGACTTTTAAAATCTATTATAACTATAATACTTTCCCCCAAATTTGATTAGAAGTGTCTATCTTTGAGAAGGTTTGCATTTACTACGAGTGAGTAACCTTAAACCCTTCTCTTTCTCATTCTCCCCAGCAATACGAACTGAGACTCCCAGATTTAGTAAATGTGTTTGAAAACACTGTGGAAGGGCAGTGTTTCCTAAACAAAAGATATAGTTTGTTTTCCACTTACCCCCGAACAGAATTGTGGCTCATCAAGAGGCTGTTAGATTCTGAGCCGAGAGACACACACAGGAAGCCTCGTGTGTAGCAAAATCCTCTTTGATTTTGAGCATCTGGGTGCCGATGGGTGGAGGCAAAAAAGCATCCAAACTGAGGGAGGGGGAAGCCTTGGGTTTTATGGAGGGTTTCTCCCCGGGGAAGTGAGTACCTCGGCCAGAACAGCCGCTGTAATAAAATTTTTTTTAACAACTGATTTCTGGGACCTCTGTGTCAGTCTCATCCTGTAGAGATGAGAGAGGTGAGTAGCTTTGTCCTTACGGGTGGCAGGGGACAGGAATGCCCGCTGGTCTGTTAGACTTACAACTTCTGGGGACTCTCCAGACTCCTGCTATAGTT
This sequence comes from Avahi laniger, assembly GCA_963575035.1. Lineage (NCBI taxonomy): Eukaryota > Metazoa > Chordata > Mammalia > Primates > Indriidae > Avahi > Avahi laniger. Next base: position 142,881 of record CAUYSK010030114.1, read on the forward strand.
TTATGAGCCTAAGTTCTCCATTAACCACATTCTATCCTATATATACTTTTCAGGTTCCCACCTGGAACAAACCTAATAGAGGCCTTCCCAGTGGTTTGCTCTTAAATTTCTGGATCACCCAAATGACCGTCAACTGTTTCCCCCAGCTGCCCGCAATGAGAATTTATTCCAAAGGGTGCCTCCTGGGCCTTCTGTCCCTCCCTGCACCCGTCCTGCCTCCGTCAGAGCCTTCTTTTCGCCTTTCCCCTAATGGAAAGGCCTCCCTTCTCTAGGCTGAAAGAGTAAAAAACCCCTGTGACTAATCTCTTTTCAAATCTGAAAAAGGTAGTTTTCTACTCTTCTCTTCAGAAAGGAGAAGTCAGTCAAATCCCTGTGACTTCCTTGACAAAAGCATTCTCTGAAGGCACAAACAGAATAAGCAATAACTGACAATTTAAACATACCTGGAATACTCTGCCACACGTATTTCTTGTATTTCTCCAGCGTCTTATAACCCCACAAAACTTCAAAGAGCATACCGACCCCTGCCTACCGGCTTAAATGGAAATTAAAATATCTAAGCCCATTGTGGAGGCATTTCCGGAATATTTAAAAATGCTTGCTAGAACTGGTACCAACAACCTATTGAGAGCTCACTGCGTAAACCTGTGGGCCTGGGAGACTTCCTAGCTCGAGGCTGGTACTTCCCTAAAAGGACTGACATTTGCCAATGTCTGGTTCAGCGACAAAGTCAAAAGAACAGCTTTGGATTTTAAAACCAACCAATCTAGGATGTGGGGCATGCACGTGCTGTTACCGACAACTGGGCTGAGGAGAAGATTCACAGTCAATTTATTTATATTGCGTTAGACCAACCGTGAGGTTACTCGGTGAGTTCTACAATTAGGGAAAACAATTATGATGGGTGTGTTCCTTTTTTTCTTTTTCCTGGAGTTCTTCTTTTCCCAAATCAGATCTCTTGAAGAGGAGAAGTAAAGCAAACAAAGCAGGACATGGAGTTCTTGGGGCCACATTCTAACTCCCCTACCCTTGCTGGCTGTTGTAATGGTTTTTACCAAGTTCCTTGCAGATTCAGTGCCATGTTCTTACCGAATATCTGTCTTCCTGTTCAGATGCCAGAGGAACTAAAGACGGAGCTGAATCAGTAAACCCTCCGGAGACCTTTGAGGAAAGGGAGTTAGTTTCCCTAACAGCCCAGGGCTTTCCAAGTACCATCACCCCCCACGTTGGGCTCACTGCTGAGCTCTCTCTCATTCAGGGGTCCTGGTGAACCAGTGACACAGCGTGACGCATCTCCCGATATTTATCAGTGCTGGAGGCTGATGACGCCATGTGCACAAA
>CAUYSK010030118.1:0-30333 GCA_963575035.1 Avahi laniger
AAATTAATAAAGACACAAGGAGAGAAGACAAATAAGCAAGCAGACAAGGAAGTTGGATTTGCTTAAATATAAAAACAGCATAATTCGTGGGTCTTAAAGAAATCGGGCCAGGTTGAAAAGGAGGCAGTAGAAAAACAGAAACTGAATTCAGTCTTTTAACCATCAGCTAAAAGCAAGTGGGGACTATCCCTTCAACACGCAGAGGTTGTGTGTTGCTGGCTGAGGCCTCGCAGACCAGAGGTTGGGCAACTGCTAGTTGGTCTGAGCACAGTTGCTAAGTAACTTACAAATGATCTCTCCCACTGGCAATGCTCCTCGGGCAGCCCTGGCCTCAGCTCCCCTGGAAGCTTCAAGGTCCCTCAGCAGAAAATCAGAGCTCACTGGAAAAGGGCAGTGATACTCCCCTGGGATTCTTCCATCAGCTGCAGGCAGGACCCAGCAGGCACCAGCCTATGTCATGTGGTTCTTCTGTCTCTATAGCCACTTTGCCACCTTCAGTGCAGCACCGAGTAAGCACCTACTATGTGCCAAGCAGTCTTTCAATTACAGAAAGTCAAAGGGTTTTTTTTAATCGAGAAGCCAGTTCAGCAAGTGCATGTCACTTATTACTTTCTCGCACATTCAGAGAAATGCTACAGCTAGAGTCACCTGTCCTGCAGCTCTGGACCAGGCCTTATGCCAGTGGATTTCTGATCCAATAACCCTGAGCTACGTGATCACAAAAAATCCCTTATTCTTAAAGATGAAGGAACTGAAGTTAAGAGGTTTTGCCTGAATTAAATGAACTCTAAGGTTATTTCCTGATAATTTTCTAATCCAAAACTGGATTAGCCTGAAACAGCAGCCAATGACACGAGTTCACACCATGCAAGTATTCCCCACGCAACGCGCGTCTCGCTCAGCCCAGCCACGTAGTGGGCGAAAAACTCCACACAAAGATGCTGAGGACGGGAGCAAGGCGTGCTCCTGGGTGCTCACGGCGCTGTGCAGTGTCTGGCTTGGATACAGGGGGATCCAGAGAGCACCTGTGCTCTGCATCGCGTCGGCAGACACTCAACGCGGTGACACCCCAGAGGCACTGGCCCTGGTCGCACCCTATCTGCCCTCTCCCTGCACCCCCACTCCTGGTGCTAGACAGCGGGCAGCTGTCTTCTGTACTGAAATGACATCTTCTCTCCCCTCCTCTCTCCCACCTGGCAGGCTTCTCCATCCCCTCTCTTTCACCAGCAGACTGTCAGGTGTGCCCCCTTGTTTCCTCCCATCCGTGGCTACTTCCATGGTTTCTTTTGTAAGTCGAGGTCAGGGGGCCAAAGTGCCAAGCGCAAGGGTGGCGGGGTCCTGTGCAATGGGAGAGGTGGCTCTCAAAAATTCTATTTATTCCCTGTTTATGGACCCAAAATGTTCCAAAAAAAAAAATAAGCTCCAAATGGAAGGTGCAATGTGCAAACACTCAAGTGGCACATTTTCCCCCTAGAACAGCAAAACAAAGGCAAAACTTAGAACCTCCCTATGGGGTTATGTCATAATACGGCATCAGAACTACAGAGTGACCTCTTCTCTAGCAATTTTCCTATATGTTCAAGAGAACCAAATGTCTATAGGTTCTGCCTTGCCAATAATTACAGTACAAATCCAAACAAATCAAGAACCCTATTGGAACAATACAAATCGAGAGCAACCTTCCCCCAGCTTGTTGCTCTCTGGGAAGCAGGTGCATCTACCTGCCTGGAATTCCTGGCTGAGCTGTCCCAGGGGAAGTGCTGACAATCATGCCCTGTCCCAAAAGTCACTGAGTTGGTGGCAGCTTCACTGTACTCTACCTCCTTTTCATCCTAGAACTTCCCCTATAACACTCGGGACGAATATGCCAGCAGTTAAAAATGTATTGTTTTCCAGTTCTCTATAATCTGTTTTCTTCTCCATCCATCCGTTTCCTTCCAAATGCCTCAAGCAATGATCAAGAATTAAATAAGCCTTTTTTTTTTTTTTTTAATAATCCTGCTATGCATGGGGCCTGAGATGCTTTCGGTGGGAACCCTCCGAGAAGAGCAGTTTAGAACCTCCAGAGCGATTTAGGGTTTGCAATCATGTTTGTAAACAGGTTAGCCCTCTCGATACTGCAGTTCTGAGATGCCATCAATCACTCCGCTCACGTCCTGCTCCCACTGGAGGCCTGCTGCAGATGCCACGCCAGCTGGAGCTTCAAGGGAAAGAGTCTCCCTGCAATTCCCCACCCAGCAGCCAGAAGGCAGGGCAGGGCTCAGAAGCACAGGCCCCTGCGGCTGTTCCAAGGGCAGCAGTGGGGAGCCCGCTGAGCACGCCGCCGGGGGCCTGCAGGTTTTCAGGTGCAGCCGCAGCTGGAGCTCACCTCGTAGTGGTAAAGGCGCAGCTACCCTGGGGGTTTGCAGACTGCAGGGGTGGCGTGGAGCGGTGGGAGGCCAACGACCATCTTTGGACAGGATGGCGGTATTTTGCACGGTGGGGTTCTTCTGGGGATGCCGCACAACCTCCTCAGGATGCCCTTTCCAGGCCTGTCTGCAGTGCCCCCGCTTTCTCACTAAACCCCACCGTGCGCTAGCATCTGTTCCTCAAGCCACGTGGCACACACGTGAATGCACAGGAGCTGGGGTGACGGCACAGACCGAGACAGCACCGCGTGGTCGTGATGACTTCCTTACACTGCTGCCGGGGCTGCCCCGTGCCCCCAGGGCTGGCCCCTGCCTCGGTCAGCAGGGCCCCTGTGCATGGGGCTTAGGAGAGCCGTTAGAACGCCCAGTGCAGGCTTCAGGAAGGGTGATGGGGAGGAGGCATTTTGGAAACATTTTAAATTCATGGCCTAAAAATTACACATCTCTTTTAATGACATTTGAAATTTAAAAAGAAACTAAATATCTTTGCTTCAAAAACTTAAAGCCTTCTAGTAACGAGCAAGCTTGTAACCATCACGGTGGCTGATGTGTGAAGCCCAGGCAGCCCTCACGTGGAAGCTCCGCTGCTCCCAGCCCCTGGAATTCTCCTAGCAGCTCCTGTGGCTGCAACCTCATCACTCCATGTCCAAGGCAAGGCGAGGCGAGGCCTGTGTGCAGGCCACACGCCAGAAGGACAGAGCCTGGGTCCCTCCGAGGACGGTCTCCCTCCCACCCCCATGCCCACCCTCCAGCCCAGGGCCACCGGCCGGAACATCGTCAGCAAACGTGCACAGTGAGTTGGAGGTGGGCCTCTTGGTCCGTCGCTGGTGCCAGAGAAGGGACAGGCCCGACTGGCAGGAGTCAGGCAGTCGGGGCCCTTCCACCACTCACCAGGGCCTCTCCACTGCATGCTGGAAGGAGGGACTCCTGCCACACTGCACGGCCCAAGCCTGGGGCGTCCAGTGTCTAATCGAAAATTCATAAGGTCGCGACTGCGGGACCTCAGCTGTCAGAACACCTTCACATCTTTTCTGGCTCCTAGAAAACATGGCATGCTGATCCCAGATATGACCCACCAGAAACAGGCAGGATCAGGTGCAGTTTGGGGTATGAGGTGAGGCTGGGTCCGTGCAGGAAAGATAAGCCTGCCTTGCGGAGAGTACGGCTGCTGCTTTCTCTGTTGTTTACAAAGTGCAAAAGAATTTCACACGTTGTAAAACAATCAAATACGTAAATGGATACAGTAAAAAGTAAAAGCTTCTCCACCCAACCTAGAGGTTAAGTAGTCAACAACGAACAGGTTCACAGATTTCCTTTTAAGCGCTGTCCTCTACTCCTCGGCGTACGCATGCATTCATTCGCTCCAGACGTAAAGAGACACAGAGTTGGTGGGGTCGAGACTGAGACAGGAAACCAGTGGTCTGGGAAGGTGACAGAGAGGAGTGGGGACGATAGAGACCTCCCCCTCTCACTTTCATCCAAGACCCCCGATCAACGTTTGGTTACTTCGGGCAGAGCCCACCAAGACCGTCAGACACAGCGAGGATGGGAGGAGGAGTGCGGGGACCCTGGTTCCCAGACAGAAGTTGTGCTGAACTGGGCCAGGACATACGACTCTGCCAAAGTCTGCACGGCAGGGTTCTGTGCTCTTATTTGAGTCCCTTGGATGTGTGGAGACAGGAGAAGACACCACACAGGAAGCCCCGCGAGCAGACACCAGCTGCACTCACCGGAGATGGACGCCCACTGCCTGGGCGAGGGAGACGCCTGCACGGCAGGGCAGGGACGGCGCCGGCAGCCCGTGGCCGACTCCCTTGGCCCATTTCCCACACGCTTGAAGCTGTGTAGGTCGCTGCCGTTCAACCAGTCTTTCTCCCCCACACAGGTGGCTTCCATAGGTCACCCCTGCCATACGCGCATGAACAATGCAGGCCAATACAGAGGTGACGTGAAACTCTTAAATACGGTTATTCGGTGATGGTCGCCCCAGGATGAGCCGGGCAGTGGCCCTCCAGGGCATCATTCAGACCCACACTGGGCACCTGCTGCGGGGGAGCCGCCAGGCCAGGTGCTGGGAGGGGAGGGGACACTTGCGACAAGGACAGCCACCGGGGAGCACCATCTCGGGAGCACACACGGCAGGAATCTCTGCCCGCAGCAATTTCTTTTTAACATCCTGCTGACTGTCAGGGCATGTGGGAAGTGCTGTGGGATTTTTTCTGGTTCCAAGAAATCGGGGATGGCTTCCTGAAGGAGGTGGCGTTTCAGCTGGATCTTGAACGAGTCCTCTGGCAGCTATCCCATGGAGACATGAAGGCAGAAAAGCACCTGGCATATTTCAAGAGTGGTGACTGTAGAAGGAACGACAGACGCATGACCGAAGGCTGGGAAGAGAGATGGGCTGGGTCCCTGAGAGTCGTGACGGCCGCAGCACGGAGACGGCGGCTTGCTCGGAACATCACGCTCAGACGTTCGCGGGCACGTGCTGCTCGGTGAAATCTCTCAGTGGCTTCGTGGCTGCAGATCTTGGGTCCCCGATAACGATCACTCCTCAAGACAGAGGCCACTTTCCTGTGCCCTCTTATCACCTAGGTAAGAGCCACAGACAGCTTTAGGCGTCTCCAAAAGAAAAAATATCGTTGAAGGACCCTGTACTCTGTTGTTTCCTGATCATTTTGCTTTTTATGCACATTCCGGCAAATTTCGCCCAGTGGAATTTCTACTCATATATCCAGTCGGCCGTCCACAGATGTGGGTTTCATATCCCGTGAATACCGTATTTTCAATCCACGTTTGGTTGAAAAGAATCCGCATGTAAGTGGACCCACACAATTCCAGCCCGCGTTATCTGCGTATAAGTGGACCCGCGTTATTCAGGGCCGTGAGCCACAGGCTGGGGACGTGGCTCAAAACAGCTGCACCATGAGCAGAGCCCCTGGAAGCTCCGCACCCCCGCCCGACAGCCAGGGCCCCTCACCTCCATACCGGCCCTCCGTGCTCCGCGGGGACGAGACGCTACACGCCTGTTTCCACTACCACAACCCTCGTGTGTAAGACAACTCACGTTTCTCATCTCCCAGATTCTGAGGGTCACAAGTCTGAGCTCAGCTTAGACGCAGTCAGGACTCAGGGTCTCATGAGGTTGGCCGGGCCACACATCTTTCTGGGGCTTGGGGTCCTCGTCCAAGCTCCCTGGCTGTTGGCAGAATTCGCCCTGAGCTCTCAGCTAGTGCGCCTGCCCTTCCTCACCCCGTGGCCCCACAGGCGGCTCACAGCAGGGGTGCGCACTCCCCTCCTGCCCTCCGAAATGCCTCTCACCCTCCTCTTCCGTGACCAGCTGGAGGAAAGCCAAGAGCAGGGCTCACGTGGCTATGGAGGCCACCCAGACCCCCTCCCTGTTTGAATGGCAACTGATTCAGGGCCTCAACCGTGTCGGCGAACCCCACCGCAGCAGCACCTAGTGGAGCGTCTGAGTGAGCAGCGAGGGTGTTTTGGGGCCACCTTGTAATCGTGCTCATCACAGGTGGCAACTGCGTCAGCCTAAGCTAAGCGTACTGGTCTGTTCGGCTGCCATAGCTGGGGTCTTAAACAACAGACATTGAATTTCTCACAGTTCTGGAGCCTGGAAATCCAAGATCAAGGTGCTGGCGGGGCTGTTCCTGGTGAGGCCTCTTCCTGGCTAGAGATGGCCACCTTCTCCCTTGCCTTCATACGGCAGAGAGAGTGAGAGAGTGGGTTCTGGTGTCCCTTCCTTTTCTTACTCGTTTTATTGGTACCCGTTTGACATCATTTAACCCTAATCACGCCTGTAAAGACCCTATCTCAAAATAAGATCACACTGGAGGTGGGGGCTAAAACATACGGATTGTAAAAGGGACGCGAGTCGGGCCCCAGGAGGGTGCTCAGCGCTGCCCCAAGTGTCTGTTCTGAAAGGCTCCACCCCCATTTCATTGACTCCCACTGCAAGGGACATCCCATCCTCTCGGGACAGGTGCTTTCTAAGCCACCGCTGCATCTAAGCTGCAGGACGCCGGTGAACAAATGATGCACAGAGATCCCAATAGTTAAGGTCAGAAATCATAATGGGAAAAAATTGGTAAATCTGGGCTACATAAAAACGAAAGCTTTCTGTATGTCACAGAATACCATAAATCAAATTAAAATATGTATAGTGATCTGGGAGTATGGGGTGACAAGGGCTTGCAACATATATGAAAAAAGAGATATAAATAAGTAAACGGATGAATGAATGAATAAGTAAAAACTTGCAGAGCAACAGAAAAATATCACACCAATGGCAGGTCTAAACCGGCATGAAGGCGCAAGGGAAAAAAAAGGTCAATAAACATGAAAAAAATTCAACCTTATCTGATGATCAAAAATGCAAATTAGTAGAGTCCACACCTAGTAGGTTGGCAACAATTAAAAACAACGATAATGCCTTGTGTTGATACAATGCTGACCCATCAATCCAATTTCTGAAAATCTTATCCTACGGAAACTATTTCACACACGTACAAAAGTGCAGATACGAGAAGGCCAGTCGCACCGTTGCTTATGACGGAAGACAAAGTGGTTAAATCTGTCAAGGTGCAGCCTGGGAAATGAGTGCCAGGCGGCCACTAAGAAGATGACAAATGTGAGGTAGTGACATGAAAACCTGGTCATCATTTATTCCCATACAAAATGGCAAATTATGGAGTAAAGTGATATCATTTTGTCAAAAAAAGTGCTTATATGCATAAAAAGATACAGTGCAGATAAACATAGATCTAAATAGAACAATAGATGCCTAGAAAGCCCTAGAAAGAACATTTCCCAACCTGTTGACAGTAATTATCTTTGGGTGGTTAGATTATGGATCACCTTTGAATTTCTTTATTTGTTTGCTTTTAATTTACTTGGTAACCAGAATTTTCTATTTTTCATTAAATACCTACTGCTTGTTCAGAAATAAAACGCTGATCTGTTTTGAGGCTTATTTGAGAGTTCGGCTCACACCCCCAGTTACCTCTGCTCAAAGACTTTCAAGTCTACAGCATCGTAATTTGGGTTTGTTCACTGCGACGCACCTCCCCTGAGACCTCACGCCAAGGAGAGCCAGGTTAGGACTTCGGGAATCGCGCTCGGTCAGGGCGCTGGTCTGGAACCCGCGACAGGCCTGCGCCGGCGCTCTCTCTCCTAGCAGGGCGGGCGACACAGGGCTCTGCACGCGGGACGTGGTCACCGGATGGACCTGCAATCCTGACACCTGCAGGCACCACACCAGGGGTGATCTCTGAACCCCGCAGCTTCCCGCAGCGTTCTAACATCACTGCCAGTTAGCACAGGAAACTAAAAAGGGCGCATCGGGGGCGTTATCTGACTTCGGAACAATAGGCTCTGTAGCACGTGGAAGACGGTTACAGAGTGTCGGATTCTGAGCTTCACTCACCGCTGACAGTTACGTGCACTGACCTTTGAGAGGCTGCCACGCAGACAGCAGGTCACTTTTGGCAACATCTGTCTTCCCCTTCACTGAAGTGTTTATGTGATTTTCGTTTTCCCATTCTGCTCATTTTTTTTTTTTTTGTAAAAATGAGTAGAAAAATGCAAAAGTGAAAGGATCCACTGTAATGACAAGGGGTATGGCATGGTCATAGTGACTTAGTTCACAAGTTATCAGCAAGTGACTAGGCACCGCTGGACGCAGGGTCACGGTGACAGTGCACACGCAGCCAGGCCACCACAGACTTGTTCAGTAGGAAAAGAATAGAGCTGAACGATGCGAGTAAATACTGCAGATACACTGACGACTGCCGTGGCTTAACGATGAAATGCAATGGACCAATTTCTTCATGCTTTGTGGCTTTCAGAACCCCCTACCCCAACTTGTGACATAGGAAGTTATTGTTTATCATTTTTACCGTCCACTTCTGTACATATGTTGGGAAGCATACTATGAACAGTGAACATGGGACTGTACTTAGTTATATTCGTGTTCCCTGCATATCTGCTCATTGATTTATATGTTCAGTTTGGAACTAAAATCTTAAGCCAAAACAATTATTCAATGCCAACCAAATTTTAGTTTCCTATCCAATATTTAACACACTGTGTTAATTTCACCTAAATTAAAATATTTGTCCACTAATATACTTGTATTTTGATTATGACCTCTATCACTTATTTAAGCCGCTTAACTGACTATGTGTGGAATGAATTAAGGATGAGGTCATTATCAATTTATCTTGCGGTAATCTTTGTACCTTTCCTGGGAGTATGAGATCTTTCAATTCTAAGCCACAAATAAAAAGAGTATTCTTCATAGGTGATGCTTAATTCATTGCATAAATGTTATTTATTTATTTCTTTAGAAGACAGGGTCTCACTCTGTCACCTGGGCTGCAGTGCAGTGGTATCATCACAGCTCCCTGCAACCTCAAACTCCTCGGCCTCAAGTGATCCTCCTGCCTCAGCCTCCCAAGTAGCTGGGACTAAGGAGTGCACCACCATGCCTGGCTAATTTTTTCTATGTTTTTTTAGAGACAGGGTCTTGCTATGTTGCCAGGCTGGTCTCAAACTCCTGGCTTCAAGTGATCCTCCCACCTTGGCCTCCCCGAGTGCTAGGATTACAGCCTGGCCAATTGCATAACCTTTAGCTAGAACCCTTTAATATCTCTTTCTGCGTCATAAGGTTTAGGCCTTTGTGGTTGGTCCTGCTGCAAGCAAGCCATTGGCATTAACCAGAGGGCAGTAAATGATACCCAGGCCTATTGGCAACATGAGCCGATGGATAATTAAATCCAGACATTTACTAATTTATCTGGTTCCTTGCTGATCTTCAGCCGCACTTCCTTCAGTCCCTGACTACACTGCCTTCAACATGGCCATGAATGTGGGTCCCTTTCTGGGGGACACAGAGCAATATTCCACTGACCATTTCTTTTCATGACATAAAGTATAAGCCATTTACTTTAAACAGGCTCCGATAGAAACACTTACTAGGTACAAATACCACTGCTTCTCCCGTTAGCAGCACTGTCTGCATGGGCTGAGTGGCCGTCTCTGGCCATCGAGTTTACGAAGATCCCCTCTGACAGATGCAGAAGTGGGAGTGTTTCAAAGCACACACGGGACCCAAGCAGCTTAGAAACAGGCATCACAGGTGCTGATTCATGCATTCATTCATTCATTCATTCATTCACTCAAACAGCATCTACTGAGCAGCTACTACCTGGCAAGCACAGTGCTAGGAGACTGCGATTCAGCTGTAAACAAACAGAATTAAACTCCGATGTTTCGGGGAGCTCAGAGTAAGCGAGGCACAGCCCTCCCCGTCTCCGCCTGTAAAACCATGGGACCCGAGAGCAGGGCCCAGGGAAAGAGGCACAGAGCACACGTGGTGCTTTTACGACAAGTGGTACCTTCTCGGCCGAAGGTGTAACGAGGTTCTAGTTTGCCAGGAGGCAACGAGCCAACTTCCTCAATAGATTAAGAAACTATTAGTTATGGTTTTCTAAAACTGAGTGTCTTTGTACACAGGTGCTGACGCCAACAGCGGCCCACACATCCTCACTCCTCAAAATGCGGGGGTTTGTCTGTCGACGGCCCTGAGGCTCCCCAATGCCCGACATGGCACCTTCGTCCTGGCTCATTGAATCAGGCAGGTGAGTGGACTGAGCTTCTCACAAAGATCGTCAGCAAAGACAAAACGGCCTCCAACTTAACCTGGGCTTAAAGAAATGCACAGACTTTGGCATGAAAGAGACTTTAGAACTGCGTAGTAGGTCAGTCTGTAATTTGATATATAGAAACCTGCGAACCAGAAGGTCACAAAGCTTCAAGCATTTTATTTATGTATTAACTGCTTTATTCATACTCTACTTCCAAAAAGGTTTGGAGGCAATGCTCCAACCACTGTGGTTAATCACTGTTTTATTTTTAGAAGTGAGGCTTTTTTTTTTTTTTAACAAAAGTTATAAGTATTTCTAAGACTCCAGGATTTAGATCACACTAGGTAAATAATTCAGGTTATTCTACGTACGCTGCTACTTTAAAAGAGACACTAACAAGCTAAATATTCCTAGTATTTCAGAGGATTCCTAAGACCAGCAACATGGGTTTGTACAGGGCAAGTGGCATGAATGGTACAATACGAAAGGTTATCCACACGTATATGATCATTTTTTGTAATCCTTCAGAGCAAACTTGGTGCCAATACAGTCAGCTAGTTTGGGACATTTGGCGTCTTTTTATAATCTGTGGATTGGTGTCTGCAAACAGAATCATGGTTGTTTAATCAGATATGGCCCTTTTCTCCCCATAAATAAAGAGGTCTCTGGCTCAGGTACAGTAAGTATACGTATGAGCTTCGAATTTTGAGCGAGCTCCTTGGGTGCACATTTAAGATCACAGAAGGGTAATGCACGAGGCAGGTGGGAGCCACAAGTCGCAGGACACCCCCACCAGCCAGTGGCTGCGCCATAGATCCGACCCCCGTGTGGGAAGCCCTGGGGGATGTCTCCGCCGGCTACTCCCTGGTTCTTCACGTGTTGTGGGCTCAGTGCTGCTGCCGGCACGTGAGAGAAGCAGCCTTGTCTGCCTCTCCTTCGCCCAGGCAGTGCCATTCTTCGTCCCTCATTCGGACTGGCTGGGACAGCTGCACAAAGGGCCATGTGGTTGGAGGGGAGAAGGGACGGGAAGGGGACATCTTAGTGGCTGCGGTGGACAGTGACAGCACATGGAATGACGGGCGTGAGGCGGGAAAACAGCCGGCAGATGCTGGTGCAAATAATAGGGAGAAAACGGTCAAGAGATCAGGTGCATTTCCCCAGACACCCGCCCGCCGGCCATGGGAGGCCCTTGAAGTCACTCAAGGGAGTAACTTCAGGAAGTGGGACACTCAGCCACCTTCTCCCCTGCCCCATGGCAATGGCTAATTTTAGATGTCCACATGACTGGGTTAAGGGTGCCCAGCTAGCTGGCAAAGCATCATTTCTCGGTGTGTCTGTGAGGCTGTTTCCAGAAGGGACAGGCATCTGGATCAGCGGACCGAGCAAGGAAGATCTGCCCGCACCAACGTGGGCGGCTTCGGCCAATCCCCTGAGAATCCAGATAGAAAAGGCAGAGGAAAGGTGCATTTGCTCACTGTCCTTTCCTTCTGAAGCTAGAACACCCCTTTTCTCTTGTTCTTAGACGTTGGAACTCCAAGTCCTTCTGTCTTAGGACTCTGAGTCTTGCACCGGTGGCTCCCCCCCTGGTTCTCAGGACTTCGGCCTGGGCTGAGAGTCACACCATCCGCCTCCCGGGTTCTGAGGCTTCTGGACTTGGCGAACTGTGCTACCGGCTTCCCCGGGTCTGCAGCCCGCAGACAGCCCATGGTGGGACTTGTCAGCCTCCGTGATCGCAGCAAACAATTCCCCAATAATCCCCTCTCGTGTGTCTGCACCTGTTTCTATGTCTATGTCCACAGCTGTATATCCTACTGGTTCTTTCCTCTGGAGAACCCTGACTCAGACACCTGCTGCCTGAGAACACCCGGGTCTGGCCATGCCTACGTCCTCTGCCCTAAGAAGGAGGAAGGAACTCTTTCTGTTATAGAAAGAAGGGCCACATAAGTGGAATTCGCAGTAATTCGAGCTGCTGCTGCATAACAGGAGGTGCTTAGGGTCGAGGTGTTTCTCAGGTAACTGACACGTCTCCTTGTCAGGCCTGAGTTGATGAAGCAGCTGCTAAGGGATGATGTCCATTCAGTTCCCATTAGTAGCAGCAGACTTCACTTTGGTCATCGGACAGGCCGGAAAATTTTTGGTGCTGAACTGGGTTCACAGTGATGGCTGCCTTGTCCAACTAATATTTAAAACATCCAATCAATTTAGAAAAATAATTGCTCATTGTTTGGCAGCAGAAGTCTTCCCCAAAGCCCACAGGGGCATTTTCCCCTCTCCAGCCTTCGTCATTTCACAGATGAGGTCACAGGTCCAGGCTGTGACAGCGCCAGGTACGTGGCTGATCCAGCGTGCTCTGTTCACAGAGATTCGGCACCTAGTATCTGCCCTTGTCAGCGTAGAGAGACCAGTCGGCCCTTTTTCTGTGCATCTGCACCCCAGTGGGGCTGTGCTCGCGTGGAATGCTCTCTACCCGGGTCTGTCACAGAGCTACCTGCCCGAGCCAGGCGTTCCTCGGGCTCTGAGCATCTGGAGAGTTTCCAAATAAGGTCTTCACCCCAGAAAGCATCTTCAATGCCATAATCAAGCATTTCCTAATTTGCTATTTCCATTCAGTTGAATTAAGTGTCTACTTTACATAAATAGTACTGGTTCCTTCTGGAGAAGTGTGTTTATTGGCACCATACGCATAAAACATCTTGGCTGTGTCTCATAAAAAGCCTTGATTGGTGTGTATGCAAGCTTTTAATGAACTTCTGAGACAGTAAGTGAAGCAGTTGAGTCCACATAGTCTCTGTTCATAAAAACACCTCGTTTGCAAAGAGGCGTGGACTCAAAGGAAACAGACGGAGCAGAAGCCGGGTTGGCGATGTATGAATATTGCTGTTTCTCTGAGAGCTCCAGGGCTTGGACAGACTCACCCCTGACCCCAGGGATGCTGTCGGCTGCGGGCTCTGAGCAACACCAGAACGTCAGTGTTTTCTTACAAGGGGAGGCGAGGGCGGCCTGATACTTTTGGAGGAGCCACATTGATTTTACACCCTTGCACACCACAGTCGTTTTCAATTTAAATCACTAACTGTTCCACAGGACCGCGTTGGCTGGGTGCCGGGCCAGAGGAGAAACGGAGGTCACAGCAGCTGGAGTTCGCGATCGTTCCCTGAGCACTGTCTTCAACAGAGGGGCGTGTGTTAATCCGAGGCGCCTGGGGCCTTCCAATTCGAGTAATTGCTTCCACCCGCTCGTCTCCTCCTGCTCCTCCCCCTCCCTCACACTGTTCTTCTGTGTCAGATGCGCCACAGACCCTTGGCAAGGAACCTGACGCCAGCCAACTGGCTCTTTCCTGCTCTGCGACATATGTATTTCGCACTGTAACCTCGTCCTTCACAGATTGCAGTTTTGTACAGAAACACCATTTTCTGTTACTTACTGGTGTGGGGTGTGGGGAGGAGTCATTTACGGGACTCGCACATCGCTAAGGTCCCTTTCATGTTCCAAGATTATACACATCTAAGATTCTGCTTTTGTGTGATATCTCCAGAGCTGGAGGCTCAACTCGTCTGATCGCATTTTAAAGAGCAGGGCTTGTGCAGGCGGTGGCGAGGAAGCTGTGTCTGCACTGGGAAGAGGGCCCATTTCCAGCAGGGACCTCACTCAGGAAAGAATTACTCAGGGCGAAGGGAAAGGTGGCCCCTAAACCGGGCAGGTCAGAGGCAGATGGAGCTGAGTCCAGAAGGCTGGAATAAAAGCAGTCCTAAGAAGCAGTCCTCAAGGGGGTGGAAACAAGGTGTTTTGGTTATTACTGTACCCTAAAAGATAAGCTAGAAGATCATAAGACACTATCAGGAAGGGGTAGAAAGGAACTTGGGGTTTATGAGAACGACTCCTTAAGGTTCTCTTCTCAGGACCCCGCAGGGTCTAGCGTGGACACGCACAGGGTGGAGCTATCAACTCTCTCACGGTAAAGAGCATTTTCACTGAGCACACAGATCTGCAGCTGGGCTATGATACAATTTTAGGAGTGGACTTTTATTGACCACACTCACCAGCTGGAACAATATCATATTTGCTGCCATTTTTGCAAATCTTCTACTATTAGGCATACGTTCACAGATCATTGTTCTCCAGAGCTCTCTGCCTCGGTTACCCTTCTGACATGGATCTGTTCAGAGAGGTCCAAGGTCCTACTCACACTCAGTGTTCTTCATCTTCCTAAAGAAACTGTCCTTGAGGAACAAGGACAGTTCCTCAAGGAAGAGGAAGGGCTTGTGAGAGCATTTTGAAAGGATATTAGAAGTTTCATGAATGATGTGTCTGCAAATGTATTGGCAACAGAATACAAAAATACATCTTATCAGTTGAAATGAATCGTACTGCCCACCTTTCCAAAGATATGGAATAAAGATTCTATAGTTCCCTTGTAAAAAACGAATACTGAAAACACCCTGAGCCTACTTTTAAATTTAATTATGTCTCCTAAGGAGAGGAAGCTCGTTTGTAAAACATCCACTCAGTGAGAGAACATTTGTTGAACACCAGGAAGGCTGACCCTGGAGACACGGCAAAGAACACAGCCCATGTGGTTCCCCCATCTTGGAATCTGCCATGTAGCAGAGGAAGATGTCACCTGCCATTAAATAATAATCCTTCTAAATAAGTGCAACAGAGAAAAAATGCAGGTCTCAGTGAAAGCACATCACAGGGAGAGACCTGAAGAAGAACTGGCAGTGGGGGAATACGAGAGAGGAAAGAGTCCCAGAAAGCAACACCTTCAAAGGTTCTGAGGTTGTAGCAATGCAGTGTGTCCCAGGAACAAGAGCGATCGTGCAGGTGAGGATGCTCGCAGGCAGTGTGCAGATGGGAAGTTGCACTCCTAGGTAGTGTGAGCTCACAGGAAGTGTGGGCTCATGGGAAGTGCACAGATAGGAAGTATGTGCTCACAGGAAACATGCACTAGGAAGCTAGAGATACTGGCAGGGGTCAGATCACGCAAGACTTCTTAAGGAAGAGAATTAGATCCATATGCTGCTTGGATTCTGCACGTATGTGACCTTGTAAAGCTGTGAGCACCACAGACCCAGCATGTGCTGCAACTGAAGACCCAGGAGGAATTAGCACATCTGGAGCCAGGCAGTGTTCTCGCAGGGCCCCCTTCCTTCTCCTTGGGCAGCGTGTACCACACACAGGCTCCACCCCACCCCAGCAGCTCCTGTGCAAGCAGCCGCGAAAGACTCTGATCATGTCGTGGTGATGGGGTCAGAGGGAGTGAGACAGATCATCGCTCTGGAGACTTCCAGCACTAACGTTCCAACTTCTCCTCTGGCGTCTATGCTAAAAAGACGGGTCAGTTCACAAGGGGGAAGAGTGTCCTGTGGACTAACAGCCAAGGAAGAGTCAGCCTTGTTTTGCATGCACATCCTTGTGTTCCCCTCCGTGGTATCTGGAAACTGTATCCCACTGATTCGCAGTCAAACTGCCCCGAGGGAGGAGGTGTTTCTAAATTTGAAGATTGTAGGGAATGGCAACACTGCACAGTGTAAAACTGAGTTCATTCACCTTTCTGGACGGTCAGGCACGAGTCTCCGCAAACTGGTTTGGGAGCTGTCCCAGCCCAGTCTAGGGTGTGTCTCATCACATCCTCAGGCTGCTGCAGGGAGGCGCGCATCTAATTAGCGAGGCAACAGGAGGCCAGTGAGCCTGTGGGAGGCTCATATGATCCCCTCGGCCTCTCTGCCTCCCTGGGACAATGCCAAGTCTACACCGAGAGAATGAGTCACTGAGCTGATGGGAGTGAAAGATCAAGCAGCCCCCTAGATTCAAAAGCCACTACTGAAAATAAATGACTGTCCCAGATACAGCAGGGAACCCGCTGCCCCAGGTTTAGATCAGCCCCGCCCTGCCATTTTTTCCTGTCGAACACACATTTTTCTTATCTATTCTTTGATGAACTCCAAATTGTACAAAACCATGAAGTCAGGCAGTTGAAGGAGAATAACTTCCCTGTGTTCCCCCAGCAGAACCAGGACTCACGCCTGATCAGTGTCACCCTCCGTCCACTTGCAAAGCTCTTTCTCACGTGTCTCCTCGCGCTGGCTTGGGAGCCCCCGAGGACAGGCATCCCATCTTCCGTGTCCTCAGGGCGTCTGCACGTCTAACAAAGGACTCTGCTCATGGCAAAGCGCCCTTCAGATCTACTCCAAACACTTCTAGAGCCACTCTGCACACCGTCTAACCACTGGGGGACAGATGTGGCCAGGCAGGTGACAACACGGGTGTGACAGGACACGTAGGCACAGAGCAGCCTAGGGTAAAGCCCAGCCCTGCCGATGACCAGCTGGGTGGCCTTGGCTTTGTATTCCTCCTCTCTAAACCCATTTCTGTGAGGTATGAGACAGATACCATGTTTACCATTTTAGGCAGCTAATACAGTCCCGTCCCAGAGCTAACTTTTTTTTTCTATGATTATACCAGTATTAGACAGGATGACTATGATTATTCTCTCTCTCTCTCTCTCTCTCTCTCTCTCTGTCTCCAGGGAGTTCACAGACCAGGAAAAAACAGAGGCATGAGTCCAACACACAGGGATATAAACAATATAACGTGGGGCACAGAGGAGCGAGGGATCCTCTCACAGAGTAGGGAAGCACTGCAGAGATGCGAACTCAAACCGGGCTTGCGCGATGAGCCGTGCTCCCGCCAGCAGAGAAGTGTGGGAGAGGCCCTCGGGGAGGGAGTAACGTTGACTGAAGGGCAAAGACATGTCGCGGTGTATGGTGGGAGCTGGGAGTGCAGTCCCGGTGATGACTGCGTTGGTGGCACAGGGAGGGGCGAGGCTGGGCAGGCAGGGCCGTGCGGAAGGTTCTTCGAGGAATGAGGAGTACGGTGTTATCACTTAGGCGCTGGAAGCTCACTGAAGACACCAAAGATCCCTCTTGCTGCAGAGCATGAGACGGCTGGAAGGAGGAATGGGAGGGAGGGCGTGCAAGACTGAAAGGTAGCGAGGGCCTGAGGCGGGAGAGCAGCCACAGAAACGAGGAGGAGGAAGAGGCGGTGAAGAGGCAGCACAGGGCGGGATGGGGACTGCAGACCAAGGCCTGGGGGAAGACGAGCCTCCGCGGTTCGCAGTTTGGGCAGCGGGTGGAGGGTGTCCTGTTACCTGGCTCGCTGCAAGCGTCCCCCGTGGCGAAGCCAAGTTGAGTGCTGGGTCTTAGGCAACGGCTATAGTCAGCTACGCGTCTCCTTTTAAGACATCAAAAACCTCACTTGATTTATACAGAATATATTTAGCAAGCCAAGGGAAATGCTTAGTCGGATCAATACTACACCAGCAGTAAAACCAGCAAATCAATCAGCTGTCCGGCCAGTTTCTCTGATAATGTGAGCTGATGACGGTTCAGTTCAGTAATTTCTGCTCCATACACGGTGTGACCAGGTAGAACCTCAAGTTCATGCCATAGAACCAGAACATATGCTGAACATATGATAACTGAAAATATCTCTCCTACTTAGGTTAAATTTAGGAAGAAGTAAATAAAGGCCTCACTCTCAGCTGCAAAACTTGTCTAATTTGTCCTTCAAAAACATTGTTTTACTTACTGAGAGGAAAAAAATGCGTATATGTAAAAAATGTAAAAATGAAAGATCCAATTTTTTCAGGCTGATACTTAACTTTTCAGAGGAGCACACAATTTATGAATTGAACTCATCTCTATTATAATTAGAAGTTATACAAAGTTTCATGAAACTGTTTATCCTTTTCTCCTTGAGTGTCTATGAGACACGTACAAGCCACAGTCCAAAGGGCACCTTTTCAAGATACTTTCTCCTTAAGCTATCTTCATTTGCATAAGGAACAAAGCTTCATGTTTTATCCCTACAGACAACATTAGTTCCTCCAGATATAATTAGTAAGAGAAAAACCCCTCACTATTCCAATTATCGATTTAATCAAACATTCTGCTGATCCAATATTCTCTGAGTAGGATTTTGATGACTTTCCAGACGCACATTGTACTTGCAGAACAGTAGCTGGGAAGCGGCCGCAGGGACTGACTTGGTTCCAAGCGGCCTTCCCGGTCACACTGAGCTACACGTGACTCAGCAAGGAGGCCTCTGACATGGAACGAGTTTTTGGCCTCCTTTCCGCAGTTACGACCAGAAACTATCCAAAGTGAAAAGGTCCTTGAGATCCTCCAATTCAGTTTTCCCAGCATGGGACTAGTGTGTCATCCATCTCAACAGACATTCCCAGGAAAGATGCCATGGCCAGGTAAGTCTGGACCACGCGGGTGTCATGCCTCCTTCTAGGAGCCTCAGAGGTTTTCACATCCGTTTAAAATTACCTGTAAGTCTTAGGATAAATAAATAAATTTAATAGCATTGAATCTAGAATTTTCAAAACTTATCTGGTCATCTTTTTCCTACTTAACACCTTTGAACTTCTTGTGGAACTAATGAGAAACAAGGATCTAATCCACCCCTCCCCACTGTACGGGTGAGACCCAGGAAGTTCAGGTGTCTGCCCACACTCCCTCAGTGAGGACCCCGCTCTGATTCTGAATCTGCCGCTTACTGATGCCTTGCTTACTGATTTACTTATTAATTAATTGTCCTGCTGCTTGTCTGAGATATAATAAACTACACTTCTGATACGAAATTGGACATTTCATATTTAATGACCTAGTAGCTCACAATCTGCACCTGGCAGCTATGCTGATGGAAGGAGGGATCCCTTCCCAACTCCAGAAAGAGCTGTTTCTTGTGATGCTGTCCCTGTCCCCACCCCACTCCCTAACATGATCAGGGAGGCTGGGGACAACGGCAAGCAGCAGTGCTCAAAAACAGAGCTGGACTGCAAAGGGGTCTCCGGGGTCCACGCCTCGAGCACGGCCCAGCGCCAAGCCGGCGAGGGGCGTGTGTGCACAGGGGTTTCTTCAGTGCATGTGAAGGCCTCTCTATGGCTCCATTTCCTCATCAAAGATTGTAATTCCATCTTTCATCTGATATACATGATGTATAGCACATATACGTATACGTGATACACAGATGTGTTCCTGGCAGGGGAAAAATTGTCATATTTTGATGTCCCTTTTCTCTTGGCAAGAGTGAGATTCCATGACCTCAGCTGGTGCTTCTCAGCATCCTGTGCATTCCCGGCTCCTCTTCTCAGCAAGTTTCTCAGAGTCAACATGTCAGAGTGTCGCTGCTTCCTCCCCTCTCACTCGCCCTTCCACGAACTCTAGTCTGGCTTCTACACCTGCTGCTCCTGGTGAAGCCCCAGCAAGACGTCTCCAAAGAGAGACCTTCTTGTCGCAGAACCAGTGGACACATCTTTGACCTCAGCTTCGCTATTGTAAGGCAACATTTCTTCTCGATGTCCCCAGCTCACCAGACGCACCTGCTCAGTGCCCTCTGCTGGACTCTTTAAGGGCCCTCTCCTCTTTTTAGCTGACTTTTCTTCCCAGGTGTGATCACTCATTTCTGGGCCCTAAATAGTATCCGCAAGCTGACCATGCCCACGCTTCAATGCTAGTGCAGATCTCCTTTCTGAGGGCCACCTCCACGGAGCTGGCCTTGCTCCCGGGCATGTCCCCGTCTCCCAGCTCAACAGGCACTGCACACCTGCCCCTAGGAGCCCGCTCTTCCAAGAGTCTTCTCAATTACAGAAAGTGGGATCGATAGGGAGCTGATTGTGCAAAAAGCAAAAAGCACAGATGCCATTGGAATTCTTTCCTCCACCCTGCCTGCAAGTCAGATCCATCAGCAAGTCCTGTGATTGTTTCGTTTCGAATATGTTTTGAAACCATCTACTCCTTTCTGTCTGCGCTGCTCAACACACTCCAGGGTGCACCCACGGCCTTTAGGACAGAGTACCAGCTCCTTATCCCTGTCCTGATCTTCTCATCCCTCCTGGGCCAGCATGGGCTGTTCGCTGCCACGCTCCCCGTGTCACCCCTGGCCTTCCCATGTGTCCCAGCCACGGACTCGCCTGTATCAGGGAGCCTCCTCTGAGGCTCAGTCCCCTCCGCTGCTCACTCCTTCCCCTCCCTGTTCCAGCTCTCCAAAAACCGGCCCCTTCTCAGCCTCCGCGCCTCGGACCCAGCGTCAGCCCTAGAGGGTCCTTCCCTAACTGCAAAGCACGTCTCGCAGCGCTTCCCTCGAGCTAATTATTCCACGTGCAACACCCGTTACGTTTCTTCACGGCGCTGTCACAGACTTGAAGTAGTGGACAGACAGACAAGTAAGCGGCAAGTGAGTGACACTTCATCTCGCAGGGGAGCCCCGGGAACCAGGTGAATGTCTGTCTCCCGGGTCCCCGGCGGGGCTCAGTGATGCGCCCACGCAGGCACCCAGCGAGTGCCGAGGGAACACACTGGGCCTGCCTCAGTTTAACGCTGATGTGTCCGGCGCTGGCACCAGTACTGACAGCCATAAAGGAAGAACAAAATAAGCTCCGGGGGAAGCAAACTGTCAGAAAGGAAAGGATCATATGTCCCGCTTTATGAAACATACTCGCTCTTACTAGAAATGAGCTATATCCCTACAATTTTAAGAGCAAATACCTTCATGTAAATGTGGATCAAATGCTTAAGAAAGAGCTTTAGGATTGAGCCTTAATTGAATTTAAACTAGATATAGAAGTTTACAAGACTGCTCCAAAGAAAGCCCTGGAATTCATTTTAAAGGAGGAGGTCGTTCAGGCCGTGAGGATGAAGTACAGAGAGTGACAGTTATTTACTGACGTGATTACTCGACACGGGTCAAACACAGCAGTGCCCGGGGATTGGTGGGCGATGCAGTCGGCTGGGGCTCACACTCTCTGTTCTGGTCAGTTTCCCTGGAGACTCCATTCCCTGTTCTAAATAACCCCGTGTGTCCTGTCAGCTCGGGCTTCAGGCCCTTGGCTACGTTTCTGATGTTTGGACAGAAAAGCAGTGCCCGGGGACTGTCCCTGGCGGCTGCTGGCTGCTCGTTTGAGACTCACTTGATGGCTGTTGAAGTGAGAAAGCAAGGCAGGTCTGGCAGTCAGAAGGAGGAGGGTCTGATGGTCAGAGGGAGGACGGTCTGGTGGTCAGGGCCCAAAATTCATGAGTAATTCTAATCACCTAACGAACAGCTTTTGGCAGTAGTGAAAATATGGTGCTGTAGCAGAGGTCTATTTTATACCAGACAGTATAATATATGCTTCCAGATACTGTTGCTAATTATTATAGCAAATTGTGAAAGTAGGCATTATTATTACTTCTGCTGTTCTGGCTGGAATGCTGTAGAAACTGGGTGTGCTGTGAATTACTACAGATCCCCTCCAACAGCAGCGGAACACACACCCCCTCCAGGGCACATGGAACATTCTCCAGCACGGACCAGATGTTAGGTCATAAAAAAGTCTCAATAATTTTAAAAAGATTGAAGTCAAATCATACAAAGAATCTTTTCTCATGACAATACAAATGAGTCTAGAAATCAGTAACAGATGGAAAACTGGAAAATTCACACAAATATGTGGAAATTAAACAACACCCTTGTAAATAACCCAAAGGATTAAAGAGGAAACCACAAGGGAAACACAAAAACACTTAGAGCTGAATAAAAACAAAAACACAATGCACCAAACTTACAGGATACAACAAAAGCAGTCACTGGATGGAAAATTATAGCTGAAAACATCCAAGTTAAGAAAGAAGAAAGATCTCAAATCAGTCACCTGCCACTCTACCTTTGCAAACTAAACTCAAAACATGCAGGAAGAAGGATGCATAAATAACAGAGAACTAAATGAAACAGAGTAGAAAAGACAGAAACTTACCAACACCAACACTCGGTTCTTTCATAATCAGCAAAGTTGACAACGCTTTAGTGAGACCGGCTTGCGTGAGCTCTTGCAGGTGAGTGTGTAAATCCAGGATGATTCTTCGGCTTCCCGTCACGCCAGTGTTCCAGGCACACCGTGTCTAGTCAACCGCATTTTAGTGTTTACAAAGCTATTTCATAAGGAGCCATTTCCATCCTTACAAATCATAAAACTTTCATAGATGATGATTTTCCACCATCATGATCACCTCTTTAATTTTTAGTTCAAGGGCACCATCTTTCAGGATAACCCCGTTAAACACATGTATAACGGAGGAAGGATGATGAAGACAGAAGTCTTAACACAGTGGGGTGCAGCGATAGAGCGATAAAAATCAGAAGTTTGGGTAGTATCAGAACAGCACCTCTCACCGGGACGGCCCCGGGTCATGTGTCAGTCAGAGTTCAAACCTGGGCGTGAAGCTGCGGGTAGTGGACGGTAACAGCGCAGGGCATGAACTGGGCCTCCCACACTTGCAGTGGAGAGGACGTGCCGCAGCGGGTGGCCGCCCTGGGGTCCTTACTGTACAGAAAGGTGGCCCTGGGGTCACTGCAGGATGGCAGGGCTGGTGGTCGGGAGAGAAAGTGGCATGTGGGGCAGAGAAGAGTGAAGACCAACTGGAGCCCTTGGCAGTGCCCCCGTTCCCGCCACCCCCGCTGACCAGCGCAAACCTCCCGAGCGCGTCGTCTGCCACCCACGTCTCCCCTGACTTCACTGGGCCAACTCTGGCTCAGACCCAGATAGCATAGAAGGAGATTCCGAGAAATCCCCAACATCGTACGTCGACGACAGACAATCCATCACCACTAAGTCACCTGATACCTGAGTTTCCATCCCACCTGTGACGTGACCTACCTCAGGGCGTGGCTGTGTCACCTGAGATGATGTAAGACTGTAAAATGTCGGTGGGATTATGTTTATTATCATTCCCATTGATCGGCCAGTTTTTTATTTCAGAGAAGCAAAGTCAGAGACGACAGGGAAGAAGAAACAGCGTGTGTGTTCCGGTGCACGTGTTAGGAGGCCGGGGAGGAGCCGAAGCAGAGAGAGATTCTGCCGGGGCTGGAGGCTCAGGAGACCCAGCCTGAGGCTGTGGGGTTTCTCCGGGAAGCACACGCTGCGCCCGCGTGGAGGAGGTCTGCCTTCTGTGCATGTCTACCAAAGCCCCCAGACGTGCTGTAAATGCCTCCCGTCAATGACACGCGTCTGGTTGGCACGGAGTGGGCGTTCCCTTCTCCCGGCACAGGGCTTCGCGGCCCCTCCTGTGCACCACATTGTGTGTCCTTGGGACTATCCACTTGTCCAGGGCACGTGACCCCCTCCAAGCCTCTTCAGGACCTCCGCACATCCCCTCCCCCCACCCCGCCCCGCTATCTGTGAGCCGCCAAGCTCAGGAAGGTGCTCGAGGGTATGCGGATGCCAGTGATTATCTGGAGACAGCGATGGCCAGCGGTGCCCCACACCTTGACACCTTCCAGTCTCCGCATAGAAACCAGCCTGCGCCGTTTTCCTGCCGTCTCAGTGTGAAGTTGAAGGGATTTCTCATGACGTGTCCTCTCGGATAGGAATGAGGAAGAGATCTATAGTTATGTTAAAAATGACTTGCATTTCCTCGTTGCTTATTCTGAACTTAGCCCAATCCCAGGAAGATGCATGTCCATGATGCTGGTGACACCAGACCCACTCGCCTCTTCGTCACGCGCAGGGTTTGTTGCTGTCTTCCTCGCTCTTGGCTTCTACACAGCGTCCCTGACGTTAAGCTCCAGGCATCCCCTGCTCGGTCCCATGGTCTTTGGCAAACTCAACCTTAGCCAGACTGCTACTGCTCTCAAGAGGCGTGACCAGGGCAGGCGTGACCCTAAAGCTGACTGTCAGAGGCATCTGTGCCACCGTCGTTCTCAGTCCCAGCACCCAACACTGGCTTCTACCATGCAGGGACAATGCTTCTCCGTGTGAGAACAGCATCTGGCCACGTTCTCGTCCTCACTCAGAAACACTGTCTGTGGCCCTGCTACCTGTCGGCTCACCTGCACGTCTTACACCCCGTCCGCACTCTCCCCTCCACCCCGCTGGGCAGATCAGATTTAGCAAACGATCAGGTAATGTAAGCTCATTAGGCAGCAGTCTCTAATATGAATCTCTCCTAAGCTCAAGGCATTTTGCAAAAATCATTATGTTTCATTGCAGTGAGAGGCAGGTTCCAAGTCGTGTTGAACAATGAAAAAAATAAAGGTTTGCAAGAGAAGTCAGAGGAAGGAGAGAAAGGAATTGCATCTCCTTTTCAGGACTGAACACTCTTTAAAGAAACTTAGAGTTTCTGCAGTAAGAATAGCTTCTGTCCTGTTCTAGACTAGAGCCTGGATTCCCTTCACCCTAAAAGACAGACAAGGACACCAAGGTGCTGAGAGTGTTGATGTAAAGTGTGAGAGGAGAGAGGGCCTGCACTAGTTGGTCCTTAAAAAAATCTCTGATGAAAAAGATAGAAAAATATATTTCTATAGACTTTGAAGGTAAATGTAGAGTGTTTACATTACACATTGATCCCTCCAATAGATTATTTTGAGTTACTAACTTATGATCATCACATAAAATTTGTAAAAATTATAAATTTGTTATCTTTTATGCAATAACGGAATGTCTTAATAGAGTAAATACAATGCTTGGGAAATGAGTGGGCTAGATCGAGTTTCTGATACTCTAAGAAACAAATCCTTTTAATTTATGTTTTTGGTTGAGAATATATTCATTCCCGTGGGTTCCACGTGCTGCCATGGAAAGTGAAGACCACTGAGGGGGTCTTGTGGGTGTGGGAGGATCCTGGGGAATCTTGGGGGGTCTTGGGGGCAGTGTCGTGAGGCTGCCCCTCCACCGACCAGGAGTAGAGGAGAAGAGAGGGATTAAGAATGAGGAGGGAATTTTCCCTGGAACCAGTCAGAGCTCAGAATTTGGTAATTTTTCTTTTTTCAATTATATTACCTTATTTTGTTAGAACTATTCTCTAAGTTCACCTTCTGGAAAGAGACAGGTCTTGAATAATTGAGGTGTCTGATTAAACAAAGGTTTGGCTGGATTAAAAGCTAAGCAAAGAAAAAGTCAAGAGAGAGGGTCAGGAATCATACAAGGAGAAATCACTACTTTATAAATCAGAATCTTGCAGAAATACCTGCACCCCGTGTTCACTGCAGCACTACTCACAATAGCCAAAAATGCGACAACAAACCTAATGGTCTGTCACTAATGAATGAAAAAAAAACATACATACCACGGAATATTATTCAGCCTTAAAAAATCAGGAAATCCTGCTATATGCAACACATGAATGAACCACAGGACACTAAGCTAAGCGAAATAAACCAGTCACAGAAGGACAAATATCACACAATTTCACTTGTATGAGGCACCTAAAATAGTCAAACTCGCACACTCAGAGAGTAAGTGGTGGCTGCCAGGGCTCAGGAGAAGATGAAACCGCGAGTTACTGTTCGATGGGCGTAAAGTTTCAGTTATGCAAATGAATAAGCTCTAGAGATCTGTACAACTCCGGGCTCATATTTGAGACTTTACGTGCACTTAAAAATTTGTTAAGAGGGTAGATCTCATATTAAGTGTTCTTACCACAAAAAAGGAAGAAAAGAACACAAATTTATGGTCACGTTTTTCCACGTCTGCTTCAATGCTTGTTGACGAATTCCTTTTATCTGTTGTCCATGCCTTCCTTGCTATTACAAAAAGCATTATAGATTTCTCCATTCTTCTGGTGTTGATAACTGTGATACTTGATCCAAACCTGCCAGGTGTCTCATCTCGCTCTGACGGAAGGTTACCAGGGTGTTTGACGGGAATTGTGAGGGGCGTGTTTGCGACAGCCTCATCAGGACACTTGATACAACATCCACTGCCCACGTCATCTGGAGCCTGAATTCACTGGACTTCAAAGTTTCTGGGCATTAGAACTATTCCACCTGTCTCAGCTTCCTGCCTTCGTGACCCACTACAGTCAGTATTGCAGGAGGCTATTTTGGAGTAAATTGGAAAATGTGGGTTGTGTTACCCGTCCCTGCCCACTTTGGCCTTCATTCCATTCAACATTTAAAAATTAGAAATATTTCACCATTTTTGCATCAAAAAAAGGATCCTGACTTATGTCTAAAAATATAGTAATGATGTGGAAAAATTGCCCTTAATTATAGAAGCTGCCTACACACCAAAACGGCATCAGTCTGGGGTTAGTCATGTGCTCTCCTCAAGACGCTGCATGAAGACTTTTCCCAGTGGTGTTTAGACAGGATTTTATGCTCTAGTCTGAAGGCAAACAATATAGATCAGAAGAGACATCTAATTTCATGAACTAAATCATGTTTGCAAACAAAGGGAAAAAAATACCTGCCTGTTTTTATTTTTATTATCCCCTCTGGCACTACCCAGACAAGAAAATAACTGAAATAGGTATTTTCCATTAGCCACTGGCATGAACCATGATCGGCTCCAACAGGGACCCCAACAGCACACACACCTGTGATAATAGCGGTGGGAGCATCTACTGAGCGCTTACTGTGTGCCGGGCCCTCTTAGGAGGGCTCGACCTGGGTTTGCTCATTTGATTCTCGCAACAGTCTTATGAGGCAGACACGGTTGTCACCCTGTGGTACAGGTGAGGACAGCAAGGCTCCAGGGAGGCGAGCGGCCGAGCCAGCGAGTCGGTCTGCCGACCCCACTCAGCCTGTGCTCGAGGCTACTCTCTGCGCGCTGAACCCGAGAACCCGGGCCGCCCGCTGGGAGAGCCCCGCCGCAGAACGCCCGCTCAGCACCTCGGTGACGGCGCCGACACTAACCGCAGACAGCAGCACCCGGACGCGTCTGGCTCTCAGTCAAGCCTAGCGTGTGGTCCTCGTCCAAACTCTTCTTCCACACCACGCAAAGGCACCTCAACTTGAGTCGCCCACTCTGAGCGGGCTGGACCTCCGTGTGTCCCACGAACACGGCCGCTTCATGCAGGTCTTTTCTGCAGCTTTTCCTGCCTCCAATGCACCCTCTCTGCCCTCCCGTCCTTCTCCAGCATCCTTTATCCCAGAGCTGCTCACCTGGAGCCCTCAGCCCACACCGAGCTCTCACTTTCTCCTCTTCCTTCTCTACCCAGACAATCTGATGTCTCAGGCGCTGGGAGCTTTCTAACTCTAAATAAAACAGCGGCTTCTAGACCTCGCCCTGGGTCCCTGGTCTGTCTTCTCCATGGCCTCTGGAATACAGAGAACTCCCTACCTGGGAGGGATGGGATTTAAAACTCCCCTGGAAGATCTCTGCACACCATGGACGGCTGCTGCCCTGTGGAAACCCACCCCGCACTGCCACAGCCTCGGCCACTTCCCGGCTCATCCGGTGTCACGGATGCTCGTGGTCTCTACCGTGAGATCGCGTGTGCCTTTGTGATGGGCCTGCTCCCTGGTGCTCCTTGTGGCTTTCCCTCTGCTCTGCCCTCCCTGTCTCTTTGCCAAACTCAGGCCACCACTGTGCACCCCCTCGCGGTAAGTCCCGGATTCCAGGGGAACCGAGGCTCTCCCCTGACTACCAGGCACAGCGGGAGCTGGCCTTCTTCGTCTTCAGTCACAGCTTTTCTGCTTCGTGGAACTCCACCCCTTGTCTCCTGCTGGCGCAAGGCTGAGCACCGGGCAGGCACTGGCAGCACAAGCACAACTAAGCCGGACGGAATCGAACAAACTCGCTGAATCGAATATTTCTGCATCCGAAACAGCAAGGGAGAGCAACAGCATGCAGTTCCGGTCCCTCTTCCCACCCACACAGAACTCCCCACCCCTGCCCAGCCTGGAAACCACAACCGATACAAGTCATATATTAGAAAGCTCCAGGAAAAAAACGGCTTCTGTCCCCCCACCTCGTCTTGTGTGATTGTCCACACTTCTAGCAAGAGCCATATAACTCTCTGGCCAATTGAAAAAAAGTGGTGACCAATATTTAGGCAAGGTGTTAAGCACCGTGTTTTGCATTTTGATACACCCCCTGCCCCAATCCCCAGCCGAGGTTCCACCGAGTCTCCCTCATCCTCCTTGGTGCGCACCTGCCAGGCGTCTGAGGCTGCTGTCCCTGCAGGGCTCCCACCCGCCACACGCTGGGCTCTGAGGGGCCCCTCTCCTTGTCCTACAAACACGCCCTCCCAGGGCCTCGCTTCTTCAGGGGTTTAGTGACCTCTGATGGGTCCCAAGGGTGATCAACAGACTATTAATCACATCAGGAAATTCTCACTGTCTTCCCTCCGCTCGGGGAGGAAAGATTGTATATCACCAATACAATATTTGTGAGCAACTTATAAAAAAATTACGTTATTTTCAAACATTCAGAGAAAAATTCATTTTCATATACCCCATTATTCAAATTTTGACAATTGTTACCCATTTTCTATATTTACTCCGTATCTATTTTTTAAATTATTTAAAGTACATACAAACGCTAAGACCTTTTGCCTTTAAGTAATTCAGTATGCATCTTCAAAAAAAATCTGGGTGGTGAGAAACTCTAAAGCATAGAGACCCAAGCTCTGGATATTTTCCTATGTAATTAATTCAGAACATTTTCACACTTAAAAATGAATGTAGTTTCCCAATGTCATTTAATAACTTCCCTAATTACTCAGGAGTGGCTCGTAGAGCTGGTTTCACTAGGTAAGGACTGAAGCGAGGCCGGCGCAGCGCCCTTGGTGGCTGTGTAAATTCTGCGTTAGAATGTGCCCTCGCAGCTTCCCTGCCCCACCGCACATCGCTGTTGTGTTGGGAACAATGGGCCACTTGTCCCATCCAAGTTCCCACCTTCCAAATTTGCCTGCTCGTTTCCCCCCAGTGTCCATTAACTGGACTCTCTATTCAGTATTCCCTGTGACCGGAAAGCGAGACCTCGGAACTTGGTTTAAATCCAGCTTACACATTTTGGGCAATGCTTCACAGGTGATGCTGGACCCTTCACGGGCCAACCCCGAGGGTCTGTTTGTCCCATGGTTAGGGACGCAGGGATTGGTAACTGGGGTGAGGTAGTGACAGCGCGATCCAGGGTCAAGGCACATTTCCCCCCTGCAACCAGCGAATGCTACCTGGAGTGAAACCTTAGCACCAGGGAACAACCCTGAGCTGACTGTTATTACAGCTGTTGATATCCGCCTAAATCGACTGTTTTGCTAAAAGCTCCTGCATTTTATTAGACATACAAGGAAACAAGGCTCAGAGAGAACTGCCAGGCCATTTAGAAAATTAGCAGCCAAGGGGGTGGCCTGTGGGGATGGGGACACTTGCCCATCTCTTGCCCAAGCCCTGGCCCTCAGAAGTCTCACGAGGAGAGAACCCGCTGTGCCCTGAGAGAGTCAACGCATTTTCCTTGGGTCCCACTAGTCTACGCGGAAGCAAGCTGGCCTGCTGGGAACAGAAGGTGGGGAACAGGGCTGAGCTGCAAGGTGCCCTTTTATACATCTGGGTGAATACGTTTTTTAAATTTTCCTTTTCCCGTCATTGTCCAGGCCCCATGAATTATGTATTTGTTATTAAATTCAACTGAATGAGATTTCAAAGGCAATGAAAACTGAAGTTTAAGTGAAACCAAATTACTGCTATAAGGTCCAGGTGGCCCCAATACTCACTCCATCTTTGTGAAGGGCCCAGACTGTGTTCACCGAGTCTGAGCTGTCCCCATGCACGGGGAGGTCCCTGATCAGTATCTACAGCCCCAGAACTGGCCACACCCCCTCCCCAGTGGCTCCAGGGCCATGCGCGACAGAGATGAAACCGACTTTGGTAAGGGCTCCCAGCCTCCCATGCATCTTTTTCAAATTTTTAATTGACAAATAATTGTATATATTTTTCGGGTGTGATGTAATATTTTTATATATGTGCACATTATGGAACGATTAAATCAGGCTAATTAACATATCCATCACCTATTTTTTTTTGTGGTGCAAACATTTAAAATCTAGGCCAGGCGCAGTGGCTCATGCCTGTAATCCTAGCTCTTTGGGAGGCCGAGGAGGGTGGATTGTTTGAGCTCAGGAGTTCGAAACCAGCCTGAGCAAGAGGGAGATCCCATCTCTACTAAAAATAGAAAGAAATTGATTGGAAAACTAAAAATATATAGAAAAAACTATCCGGGCATGGTGGCGCACGCCTGTAGTCCCAGCTACTCGGGAGGCTGAGGCAGAAGGATTGCTTGAGCCCAGGAGTTTGAGGTTGCTGTGAGCTAGGCTGACGCCACGGCACTCTAGCCTGGGCAACAGAGCGAGACTCCGTCTCAAAAAAAAAAAAAAATCTAAACTGAGCAATTTTGAAATGTACACTACAATATTATGAACTATAGTCACCATGCTCTGCAACAGATCTCAGAAACTCATTGCTCCTGTGCAGCTGACACTTTACACCCTTTCACCAACATCATC
>CAUYSK010030119.1:0-35104 GCA_963575035.1 Avahi laniger
CTCTTGATATACTTAATAACACCTGAAAAACAAACAACACTATTTCACAAAAATTTCTCTGTTTTGTCTGGAGCCGAGAGAGAGAGAGAGAGAGAGAGAGAGAGAGAGAGAGAGAGAGAGAGAGAGAGAGACAGAGAGAGAGAGAGAGAGAGAGAGAGAGAGAGAGAGAGAGATGAAGCCTTATATGTAGCAAAATGCTATTTATTCGAGCATCTCGGTGCAGATGGGTGGAGGCCAGAGAGTGTCCACCCTGAGGGAGGGGAAAGCCTTGGGTTTTATAGAGGGTTTCTAGGAGTGAGTACCTGGGCCAGGAAAGCCACTACAATAACATTTTTTTAAACAACCAATTTCTGGGACCCCTGGATCAGTCTCATCCTGTAGAGATAAGGGAGGGGGTAGTTCCCTGGGAGACAGGAATGCTGGCTGCAGCTGTCTGTTAGGTTTATAACCTCCAGGGACTCTCCAGACTCCTGCAGCTATTGTTTCACAAACCTTGGTTATCCATTAACCGCATTCTGTCCCATACAGACTTTTCGAAGTCCCACCTGGAACAAACCTAACAGTCACATTCATAAGTACTAGGAGTTAGGACTTGGACATATCTTTTTGGAGCCAAAATTCAACCCAATATAGAGATGATATATTAATATAATACTCATCTGTAAAAATCATAAAAGTAAAATAACTAGGGAAGCGTAGAGGGACTACTTGGCAATGTCGAAAGGGTCCATACAAACTTTTGATAATAAATTGAAACCAGACCAGTCTGTGCAGTTGTATGATTTTTCTCGGCAAGTTTCTGTTGCTTGGATGCCAACGTGAACTAGGTGCATAGTTACCTTAACCAAGGTTGTAATTTTGCCAGGCAGGTATGATGAATAGGAGAATGACAAGTATGAATTTCGAATGGAAGTGGTTATGTAGTGCTGAACTATAGTGTAGTACATAAAAGGTGAGGACAAGAGGAGAGAGGAGAATTTTCAAAAAGTGTCAGTTGATTAGAGATCACCATGAAGTTAAAAAGTAATTGAAATGGGAGGTGTTTGAACGAAGATGGATAGGAAGTAATGGCTGGTAAGTGGGATGCTTAAAACTGAGATTGCAGAGATTAGAGCCTCTCAACCCTGGCTGCCCATTAGAATAACCAGAATTAATTGTCTGAGGTAGGGCCCTGGAATTGGTATTAACCCAAGCTGAGAATCACTCATGTAGGATACGCATAGCCATGGGCCCATGAGCATGCGTGGAGATACAGCAAAGGAAATAAATATTGACAGAGGTGAAATGAGAGATCAGATATAAGGATCCTTCCAGAAGTAGGAGGGAATGTGAAAACCTCAGAGATAGGGGATAATGCATGAGGCAAGAGATGAGATAGGGGCCTCAGGATAATGGGTCATGCCCTAGGCTAGGGGTTTTGTGGCAAGCAGGACCACAAAGCCATGTGAAAACTTTGGAGCCATGATTGATTCTCCAGTCTGGAAGGGTTGTAGTAGCCACGGGATGGCCAAATAAGTATTGTCACAAAATGCAAGTATAAAATCATGTTTAAACCTCTTGTACCCAAGGGTTTAACTTCCTGAAAGAGATTATCAGGTCTAAGAAACCCACACTTCATATTGTTGTTCACTGTTTTAAAATGGTACAGATAAAATGATTATTTTCTAAGGAATAGCTTGAAAGAAGAGCAGCTGACTTATGCCTTAGAGTTATGCCAGGAATTACCAACCAATTGAAGAGAATCTGCCTTGCAGTCCCTTCCTCCACGCTACTTAAAACCCAGGACCACCTCCCTCTGCCTTCTAGGAAGAGGAGGTAAGGCTCCTGCTGGATTGTTCCTTTTGTTGCCACTGCCTCACTCTGTGGCTGCCAATATCGGATGATCCCAAGGAACATAGGTTTATCGGTTTATGGGTTTCCCACCTCAACCTTTGGGCCTCTTCATTTACATTGTTCTCTCTTCTTTGAACACTCCTCTGCCTCTAACAGACATCCTGTGATGGCTTCAAAGATAGTCCAAAAATTCTCCGCTATTGATCTCCTTCCCCTTGAGGTGTGGTGGACTTAGTGACTTACTTCTATTGAATATCAAAAGGCAGAAGTGATGGAATATCACTTTCAAGATAGGATTATAAAAAGATTTCAAGTGGGGCACTGATTCACACTGCCAGTCCTATTTTATCTGTAAGCTCTATTCATTTTTAGGTACTTTTTTGTCGAATACAAGGGTTTGGGGACAACATTTATGTGATGTTAGAACAGACATATCTATAGTCTCTAATCTGAATTAATAAAGTCTATATCTTCAACAGGTTAATTCATCATCTCTCGTCTGTCTCAGTACTACTTAATTTGACTATCTGTTTATTATAGATTAGCTTGATTTCCCCTAACAAGATCACTTTACAGGTAAGAATGTCCATCATAAGCTACTCAGGTTCAAGGACCACACTGTAAATTTTTTTTTTTTTGCCATTTGTGGTCCATGTAGTCGAAATGTCACTTGAGAATGCATCCTCATAGAAGGACAAGACATAGAAACTATTCTTGCCCATAAAATGCTATTGAACACTTTGTGTAGCACATAATCATATTTTATTTCCTTTAAATACTTTTGGACAATAACCAGTTCAATAGGCTATGCAGATGAAATGCCCCCAAACACAGTATTTCTCTCCTTCCAAAAATAGCTAAATATTTTGTTTTATATCTCACCACAAATATGCTTGAGTAGATGAAACAGAAGCAAATGTATACATAATAACTACTTATTTCAGTTTCTCATTCCTGGTTGGATAAAGTGAGTATTTAATTTAGTCTTGGGCAGGTGGTATTGAGGGCCCCAGATTCATGAAAAAGTCCTTTGATTTGTAAGGACTGAAGCCATTGCCCAGTTTTTCTAAGGTAAAACTGTCTCTGCTCAAAAGATAGCATATTTGACCATAAATTGAACATTAATTGATCTGAAACATTAATAATGTCTTACATTTACATAGTCCTTTATATTTGCAAAACATCTTTCCATATCCTTTCTTCGACCTTCTCAACAAATGTGGAGCTGAATATATAGCAGGTTCTTCTATTTCTATCTTTCAAATGAGGAAACAGAATCTCAGTGAGGTTAAATGACTTGTCCAAATCCCACGTCGTGTAAGTTATGGCACCAGAAATTGAACAAGGACTTCTGAGGCCATGATGTGACTGATGGATGTCCTCGTGCATTAAATCGTCAGGAGAAAAGACTATCTTTTACACATGAGCAAACTCAGGTCTGATAGTTTTTGTTGCATATCCTCAAAGCTTCTTAGGGACAGTCCTCCTGCTTTATTATATCTGAAAAGCAAAGAAAGCCTCTCCTCCGACTATGACAATCTTTCATCATACTCATTTGTGTTTCACATGACTGAGTTTGCTGTTTAGGGAATCATCAGAGTATTTTTCCAAATGGAGAAGAATCAGATAAAACCCAATGTTCCCGGCTTCAGTCCGTGTGATTATGAACACAATACTGTACTTACAGTGGGATGTCAGCGTGAATAGACGCTGCTGCCTTTGAAAGGATGAGCATTCGCTCTGACCTAATAACTACCTAACGCTGGGTACAATTATCCATCTCCAAGTGGCACATTATTATTTGACACGTTAATTGTTGTGTCATTTCTTTCTGAAAGGCATGTTGGGTGTCTAATCCAAACCAGAGGCTTCATGAATTATCCATGTCAGAGTGCTGCAGCACCGATTTACCTTTCCAAAATAAAATCCACCCAATCTCGTCACCTGTTTTCAATTACCGCAGGCAGACCTGTGCTGCCCTGTGACCTCAAACACTTTCTTCCCGTGACTTGGCATTTCTGATAAACGTCAGCAATGGCCCACTTACTCACTACTGCTATGAAAGCCCTCCTCCTCCAAGACGTAGCTTTGCAGAATGGAATATTTTTTTATGGCATACTTTCTGCCTAGGAAGTATTATTGCACAAGAATGATAGAGTGGTCCTCCTTTCTCTGCGTCTGTTCTTTGGTTCCTTTTCACTGGTTTCTAGGAATGGGTCTCTTTATGGAGAGGGCTGTTTCTAGGGCACAAAGACTTTGGACCCAGCAAGGCCCAAATACTCAAGCCTGGATGATCTTCCTCCATCGCTGCAGCTAGCTGCTCTTCGGCAGCCTGCACAGGCTGATGGGCTGGTGGCCCTGGGTTTGCCTCTGGGCCTGTCATCTGTCGTGTTGTTAGATCACTGATGGGCTGTCGCTGCTTGCCCTTTAAGCCTGCGCTTCCCTCTCTTCCAACTTTGGCTGCAGCTAGATGATGAAAATCAAGCAGCCACGCAGCCCTTCATTCCCTTCCAGACCCCAGTGGTTGAATCAGTCTCGTGGCAGAAAACAGAACCTTCCCATTGTCTTCCCAAAATACTGGGTGTGCATCTTCCACTGCAAATGACTGTCTTTTAAAAAGCAGAGTTAGAATGCCTTTAATATTCCACACTTTGCTGCTAGTTAATGCCACACCACCCTGAAAACTCATCTCCCCTTTGGGTTTTAATTGGGTCCTTTTCTGTCGCTTTCATTTCAGTTTGCACCTGTCTCTGACACATACTGCTGCTGATTACCAAGTGAGTTGTTCGCTGAGCTAGAGGTATGATAAATTAAATATGATATGTATCACTGAATCCGTCTTTGGCTGTTTCATGGTACATTATAATTTGGGAAGGGACTATTAAAATAAAATATTAAGGAATAAGCAGAAACAGCCTACTGTTAACATGTCCAATGGCAAGAGAAAATTGCAGGTTTCATTGTATATGCGGCACCATCTGCCTCTTTGCCGAGGCTGAGCCTTCGGCTCTCCCAGGGGAAATAGCTGTGGATAAGTTATTCAATTAGAACAGCATTATTGGCCAGCTACCTTGGAGAATTGGGTTGATGATGTTGTGATTATCCTCCTGTACATTCCTTCATGTCTCCGGCAGGCTGCAGTGCATGGCAACTTCCTTAAGTGTTTACTGAGCCCTACAGTAGAGGTGAACAATTGGAATGAAGAATATCAAGGATTCCTGAAAGAAAATCAATTTTGAATGAACTTTTCTTGCTTAGCCACAGCTCCAATATTCTGAGTCATACTGTATTTTTGTGGACTTTCATTGAATTAAATGACATAAATGGCAATAGGGAGGGAAGTGGATTTCATGATATGCATTTAACCTGTGGCACTGCACAAAATAATTCTTCATGTACGATTATAAGGTAGAAAAATAGTCAGGCCTTTCCAACTATGATATTAATCTTAGGGATGGAAAAATCTCATAGGGGCATATGCTTTTTAAATAAAGACTTTAGCTGTTCTTCAAAAAACATTTGTATTATAAAAAGTAATAATTATTTATGAGTCACTCTCTCTGGAGGTCAGATCCCTTCACAGATCACGCCATTCAACCAACGACTTCCTGAATCGGAGCTTGCTGGGGACATTCGTTGTTGTCTTTCAGATCCTGTGGTTTGTAACTAGAAAATCCAACACCATTCCTCTTGCCTCATCCAAAAATGTATAATATTTTTTATATTTTATAAATTATAAGTGCTTATTAGAGAAAGTTGGAGATACAGAGAAATATTAAAAATTTGAAATCTAGAATCATTCATTTTGCCACTTCTTATAAATATGTATATGAATAAACTCTGGTACGTAAAATATTTCAGGGTGTTTATTTGCCATCTTCTTTTATGATTGCTAATTGAGCAGGAATGCAAACATGCCCCTCATCACTGGTTCAGGCTCAGATGGCTTTGGAAGGTAGCTGTCTATATTTCAGATTGCATGAATTGTAAGAATTGTAAGCTTATATTCTTTGTGCTTTTTTGTGTATGTGTGTGATGCTGGTATTTTAAGTTACTCATTTTAAGAGCTTCTTATATATTAGAACATTAACCGTTTGTTGCAAAAAAAATGTTTTTACTCAGCATGTCATTAATTTCCATTTAACTTATGATATTTTTGATATTCAAAAATGTTATTTGCAGGTAGTCAGATCTATTTTTTCACCTGTGTTATTTTTCCCTACATTATATTTAGAAAGCTTCAATTGAGACACATTAAATAGCTACTCATATTTTTCTTGTTTTAAAAGTTGGAATTTATTTTCTCCTATTTCATCCATCAGATATGTATGGATATATGTTTCTACATATGAATGTATATATTTAGCACTGAATGGTCAGATAAACTATCCATTCAAGGGTGGGGAACCTGTGGGCTTGGGGCCACATGTGACCCTCTGGATCCCCGAGTACAGCCCCTCAACCGAATCTAAACTTCATAAAACAAATCCTTTTAGGTGGCTAAACACACAATTTTTTTCTTGCTCGCATAAAGTCCATGTAAGTCACGGAAGCTCTTGGACGGGTGCCCTTCACCACCACCACCACCACCACAAAACAAATTAAAAATGTGTACTGCACTTTTATCTGTTAAAAGCCTTTATGCTCAGTTTTCAAGAGCGCCTCAATCTTATGGCATCAATCTTATCCATCTCAACCTAAAGCTTTGGGTTCACTGAGGAAGGAGAGGAAAGTGTGGATAACAGTGCACCAGCTCTCATGTGCTCTGGGCCTGGAAGTATGTGTCACCTCCTAACAAACGCAGCCCGGCTAGAGGACCAATCATCCAGTCCCGGGCCACTGAACAGAAGACTGAAAAAGGAGAACTGGAAATACTGGTATCTGCCATGGTCTCCCCCTTTGTTTCCCCAGATATTCAATTCACTCTCCCTCCAGCACAGATGTGTATTACAATTACACCCACCTCCTTCCTTAGAGGGACACTCCAAAGTCTTCTCCAGCCATGGCATTGAGTTTAAAGTCCAGAATCTATGGGCGATCTAGTCATCCCCCAGTATCTGCAGGGGGTTGGTTCTAGGAATCCCACAGATACCAAACTCTGAGGATACTCAAAACCCTGATATAAAATGGAGATGGGCCTGGAATGGTGGCTCACATCTGTAATCCCAGCACTATAGGAGGTGAGGCAGGAGGATCTCTTGAGGCCAGGAGATCGAGACCAGCCTGAGCAACATAGCAAGGCCTCATCTCTAAAAAAAATAAAATAAAATAAAATAAATTAGCTGGGCATGGTAGTACATGCCTCTAGTCCTAGCTACTTGGCAGACTGAGGTAAGAGGATCACTTGAGCCCAGGAGTTGGAGGTTGCAATGAGCTGTGATCATGCCACTGTACTCTAGCCTGGGTGACAGAGAAAGATGCTGTGTCTTAAAAAAAAAAAAAAAAAGTAGGAGTGTTTGCATATAATGCATGCACATCCTGCCATCCACATACTTTAAATCATCTCTATATTACTTATAATAACTAATACAATGTAAATGTTATATAAATAGTTGTACTTTGTTTTTTTAATTTGCATTATCTTTATTGTTGTATTTGTTATTGCATTTTTTAAAATATTTTCCACTCGCAGATGGTTGAATCCAGAAATACAGAGGGGTTCCTGTATGTACTACCCTCTATATCAAGTTTATAGGTAGCTCCCCTAGCTTTGGAAACCTATCAATTAAA
This sequence comes from Avahi laniger, assembly GCA_963575035.1. Classification (NCBI taxonomy): domain Eukaryota; kingdom Metazoa; phylum Chordata; class Mammalia; order Primates; family Indriidae; genus Avahi; species Avahi laniger. The sequence continues at coordinate 7,564 of CAUYSK010030119.1, forward strand.
GCGACAAGTTATCCAGCACTCATACATCCAATACTTGAAAAAGAAAACAGGAGTTCCTGCCCCTGAGACATTCTGAATTCCTCTGGACAGACATGTTGTCAGCTCCTCCGCCATGATTAGACCCTGCCTCTGCTGCCCTGGAGGACCTGACTTGGTCCTCATTCAGTGTGACTTCTGGCTCCATTCTCAGGGAGACTTTTTTCCTTTCCATTGTATTTTCTTGGTCTCATTATTTAAAATGGGTCTTAAGGAACATGCAGCTTTCTTACTCACTTACTGCCCAGGGCCCAAAAGTTCTTTTGCGGCTTTAACAGTCTCAAATACTTTCTGTGCAGGCACAATCTCTTTAGCAATATACCTCTTAAAACTTTGTTTCCAACCAGTTGGATTCCAATTAATTAATTCCATGTGCCAGTAATTACAGCTACAATTCTTTCCCTAACATACTTCTCAAATCAAATGTATTTCTTTATATTCTTATGCCTACATCTCTCCCAGCTTAAGGAGGTGGTAGATATCTTGAATCTCTCTGGATTGGATAGGAAAGCTAAACCCTTAAGCTCTTTCACCTGAGCCATATTTCCAATTGAAAAGGTTACTGGGTCTCAGAACCTGAATTTGATCTTTACTCCGAGGCATTCCATTCCATTAAAGGCTTTTAACAAGTAAAAGCACAGTCCATTAATTTGTTTTTGTGTTGTTGTTTTGTTTGCTTGTTTTTGTAATTGGCTCAGCAATTACTGTTTCAACTCATTCAAGATCCCATATATCTGACCTATTTCCTTTCATTCTTGCTTACAAACAATTCTTTCCAGAGCTGTTTTTCTTATAATTACTTACCAAATACAGCCCATAGCAACCACACACATTACTATCTGTTTTGAAAATTCTCACATTAGAGAATGTGTACATGTTCATCAGGTACACATTCTGCCTCTCACATTGTCAGAAGCGACAGTCTTACCAAATGTGTGTGTTCCCACTGCAAAACTTGGGGCTTCATCTTTCTATACACAGATGTCTGCAACAGAGGAACAAGCGTGGACAATCATTCATTATCTCCTATTTGATCTATCAGAGCTCGTTGGTCAGAAACAGACATGTATCCACAGAGAGGAGGAATACTGGAAACACTGGTCTAGAAATAGAGATCTTGAAATCTCTATGCCAATAAAACTCTAGCTTATGTTTTTTCCAAAGGACTAATTGTCCCAAACAATTTGTTGAATAATATCTCTCTTATCCCATTGGTCATTTTTTAAATAAGACATTTCAGACATACTCAGAGTTACAAGGAATAAATCAACAAATAACTCATTGTTTTATGGATATCTACTGTCCAGTGCTAGAAATAAAATTCACCAATAGCTCATCCAACTGCATCTATTTCTCTACCCATTCATCTTAAGTAATCTATTATCCAGAACTTGTCTTAAAACATTCCCATATATGTCACACTTTTACCATATAGTCATGTATTTGGCACTTAAAAACTTGTTAGACATTTTGGAACAAACAGCAATATAGAGAGAATAATCAATGAATGTATGTGGTTATCAACCAGCTTCAAAAATTATTTTGGTTTTGGTTTGTCTGTTTTGGTTTTGGCTTTTGGTTGCTTTTTTTTTCATCAGCCACCAAACCACTAGGGAGCATTTGTCTATTTTGTCTGCACTATTCTCTCATATAATTTTGGGAGAGCTAAATTATTTCAATTTTTTGCATATTACTAAATTTTATGCAAATAATATTATATTAATACCTAGGCATTCTACATCACAATGCTTTTGTTCAGTATTTGTAAGATTCATCCTGGTGTCCATGAGTATGTCTAAGTAATTCACTTTATTATCATATAGAATTCCCTTGTATCCATATGCTTAACTTGCTTATTAATCCATGCTCCCGTTGATTAATACTTAAATGCTTTCAATTTCATGTACTTACAAACATTGCTGCAATAAACATTTTCAAACATGTTTTCTTGTGCTCCTGTGTGAGAATTTCTCTATGCTGTAAAGCTGGAAGTGAAATAACTATGGTATGGGCCATACATATCTACAACTTTTCAAAATAGTGACAGTTTGTTTTGAAAAATGATTTGCCCAATTTATATTCTTACAACTGTATATGAGCCCCTTTGCTCCACATCCTTGCCAACAATTTTAATTGTTATTTAAAAATTTTCTGACAATGTGATATGGATGATATTGTATCTCCTGGGATTTTTATTGCATTTTCCTGATTATTGGTGAGGATAGGAATCTTTTATGTATATATTGGGTGCTAGGGTGTCTTTTTAAAACTTATTGCTTCACATTTTTTGCCCATTTTTATGTTTTAAAAAAAATTTTTATTGATACATGGGAATGCTTTATATATTTTTGGTTTTACTCCTTGGTCAGTTATGGTTATACTAATTACAAATATCTTCCCAAGTCTGTAGATTACCTTTCCACATTGTTTATGGCTTGTTTTGATTCACAGAGTTTTTATTTTTGTATAATTGAACTTGTGCTTTGTGATTTGTGCTTTGTGTATTCTTGTTTGTTTCAGTTACTTGAACTGAGAATTCTACTTTCTTTTTCTTTTTGGCTTTTATTATTATATTTAATTGACACAATAATTATACATATTTATAGGTACAAGGTAATATATTTTTATTTTTTTAAAAATAAAGACAGGGTCTCACTATGTTTCCCAGACTGGCCTCAAACTCTTAGGTTCAAATGATCCTCCTGCTTTAGCCTCCTGAGTAAGTGGGACTACAGGCAGTGCCACTGCACCCAGCTACAGTGTGATATTATTATACATGTAAACAATGTGTAATGATCAAATCAGTGTAATTAGCATATCCATCACTTCAAACATTTGTCATTTTGAGGTGAGTTCTAGTGCTCCTGAATTAAAATTTTCAGAATTTTGTCTACATTTTTTTCAACTATTAGAATTTAATTTATCATTTTTTCTGCTCTCCTATATTCTGATTCATGACTTATGGTGTCTTTATCGATTTCTGTTTTGTTTTTTTAAACTTCTCTAATTTTTTGTTTCATTAATATATTTTCATTCTCTGTTTTTTTTTTAAGAAGGATTAAGTAATAAATTGGACAGTTAATGGGTAGTGGTATCATTTTCTTTATATTCTATGACATCTGGAATTATTTTAGATTTCTCTTTGACTCAATAGTTATTTAGGAGCATGTAACTTTCTATATTTTTTCTTTGTATTTCTTGGGTTTTGTTATTAATAATTTTATTATGGTCATCACATGTGATCTGTTCAATTTTTGTTTTGAGGTAAAGGGATTTTTGTGGCCTAGCTAATGGCTTTTTTCTTCATTTTCCATGTTTGGTCATGAGGAAATTTTGTTAAAATACATGTTTTATTAAAAATTATATTCTTTTCTAAAGATCTCTGACTAAAACAAAGACTAAATTTGCAAATAAAATCATCATTTGGTACCCTGGCATTGCTCAGAAAAAACATACCTCTTTCCAATGATTTTCAATAGTAACGAAATTGGCATCACATTGCTTTTTATATTTGTACCCAACATAGAAAGACCTTGGTTCAAATTCCAGCTCTGTCACTTAAACACTAGCATGTGGCCCTGGACAAGTGCTATGGTTTGAATGTGTCCCTCACAAAGCATTTGTTGGAAATTTAATCCCCAAAGCAACAATGTTGGGAAGTGGAGCTTAATGGGAGGTGCTTAGGTCATGAGGTCTCCACCCTCATGAATGAATTAATGCTGATTACAAAAGGGCTTCAGCTGCAAGTTCAGTCTCTTGCTCTCTCCCACTCTCTCTTTTCTCTTCTGCCACAGGATGACATAGCAAGAAGGCCCTTGTCAGATGCAGCCCCATGATCTTGGACATCCCAGCCTCCAGAACTATGGGGTAAATACATTTCTGTTCATTCCAAATTACCCAGTTTCTGGTATCTGTTATAGCAACACGAAAGAGACTAAGAAAGCAAGTCACTTAAATTCTGACCCCTTAGTTTTCTTGTCAGTAAAATGAGAACAATAATAATACCTACTTTGAAGGGTCTTGTGAGAATTAAATGAGTTAATGAATGTCAGGTACAACATCTACCAATAATCTGCACTAAAAAACTTTGGTTCTTCCTATTTTCATTACTTCTGGGAAGAGGTTTTTAAAACTTACTTGTGAGGTTCCGAGGATTCATTGCTCACTCTGTCTTGAGTGTGCTTTTTCATTCTCTTCACCTGGCTCTCAGCATGGTCACCTGTACAGTCTGTCTTGCACGTTAGCAGTTGAGGGGATTTTATATCTTCCCAGGTTTTGACAGAAAGAATAACTGCTGTTCTTAGAGCAGTTATAAACTGAAATTATATCTCCCAATTCCCTGAAACATGGATTCTTTGACTCTTCTTGAGCAAAAGTGTGGGAAGAGCAGCCAGAAAGTGTTACTGTTTGGACATTTCACAAACTCTATCATGAGCACAACAGGTATTCTCAGTATGTATACATATATATACATGTATATATACACATAATCTGTTGCACATAATCTATACACTTGTAGATTACTGTAGAGATCATTTGTTTGCTCTAGCAATTTTTCCTGCTAACAATGGACACAAAACATTGAATTGTTGCTAAAGCTTCTGATTAGCTTACATTTTGAGCTATGGTAAAGAAAGATGACTTGCTAGTCAATAAATAAATAACTGATTATTTCAAAACAACTAAATGATTATGGAATATTTTGATTGACTATTGGGAAAAAGTATATTTCAGCTCAAATCTTAGTACATGTTAATTCTTAGCAATAATTCTTGATTTGTTGATTTCAATTTGTAGAAGAAATAGAAAATTTTCTCTATGAGTTTTAGAAAAAATACAGTAATCATATTCTTGATTTTTTTGCTTATCCTTAAGTAGAAAATCAATATTACACTACTAGATATCTTTCTGCCAAAATACAGTGCAATTTTCTTTGAAAAACCCTAAATATTTTCATATATTCAGAAAGTATTCATCTAGCCATTTATATAAGATCTAGAGAATGTTCATTGCCATTCATTGTTTGCAGAGATATTCCTGTTAATAATATTACCATTATTAATGTTATTAATAATAAAGATGCCCGTGAGCAGAAAAGGTCACTATACTACAATAGTTCTTTTGGCAAACAAGATAGCCTGAATCTGAAAAGCAAACACTCTAAAAATTATTTACAGTACTTAAGTAACCCTTGTCAGATTACAAAATATGAAGTTTGTAAGTTAGTGAATAAACAGATCATTAGAGATATCATACTTAAACTTAGTTAGCTATCTGACTGGCTCTCATAAAATACCCCTTTCACCATACTCTGAATTTTCAGGTGTCAAATGCCACATAGTAATCATTGTCATTTTTATTGTGTGCTTCATAGAATGATGCAAGACTTCATCCTAGTGATGTTACGTATACTAGCTAATATGCTCATCACAGTAAGACTGTGAGCTATAGTACCATCTCTATTGTTAACTTAAAAAATTAGTTTCACAGAGCTTGTCAATACTGTAACTGGTTTTCAGATCTAATTTATCTTTTCTCTCATGTGTGGATGGATCTTGACATTTCCTACCTACTTTCCCTAATGCTACAACATTAAAGCTACTTTTTCACAAAAACTAACTTTATGCCAAGAGTAGGGTTTCATCCAAGAGAAGCCACAGTTTAAGGCTTCAGACCTGTAATCTGCTAACAGGCAGTAAGGACACATGTTACAGGCTGGAAAGCTGGTAACAAGAGCTATTGCATGGAAAAATATTTGTAAATCTGCTACTAGTGAGTTGTTATAAACAGATTACATACTAATCAAGGGTGTAGAGTTAGGGAAAGTGGGTAGAAGATTTTAAAATGTTACTACGTATTGGCTGCTCTTATGGCTTTCAGCCATATCTGACATGAGAGAGATGTATTTGAGCTACATCCATCCAGTTTGCTCTGATAAAGGAAGTTTTCTCTGCTTCAGGTCAGAAATTTATGTTGATTGAGATTCTGAAAATGTGACAACTCACGGGGTTGAAAAAAGTACTTAGGGAATTCTGAGAATATTGTGACAATATGGTTTTTAATCTCTCCAAATCCCTACCTCTCATAAAAACAGACAAAATACAAAGAATAATTAAAAAAAAACCTTCACAGTCACCAGCTGCATCAAAACAAGGCAACATGGTACACAGGAGCCCTCCAGTAAGTGAACAGAGACAAGTCAGCTAAAGGACCTATCTGCGTTAGCATCTGTGCGGGGAGAAATGAAGAAGCAGCATCAGAATATCTGATAAATCTAACAGGAAACTCCAAATTACCAACAGCTACTCTGGAAAGTGTGGCAAGCTAATTTGAGAATAGAAGCTGAAACTCGAAGTTTTTGGAAGATTCAATTTGTGATTGAGTACAGTGCTCACCAGACTTTCTAAAGAGTCTGGAATATTCTGCTCTATGAACTTTCAAAATAATCAGCCAAACTTCCCTCTAGGAAAGTTTCCCAGTCAGAAGACGTTGGGAGTGGAATCCAAAGTGACCAGAACTGGGATTATACGAGCAAATAAATGAATCGGTCCAGATAAATAAGAGGGAAAGGAACATAATAAAAAAATCTCAGAAAGTAAGAAGCCATACTTTTAAATATATCATGAAAATCACCAAAGAGTACAATAAAGCTTTTTTAAAAGCCAGAGTGACCTATCTCTTCCTCTTAAAATTATTAGAAAAATAATTTCATGGAAAATCCAGTAAAATAAAAGCATCATGATCAAATCCCATACAGAGTTACTATAAAAAATAAGACAAAACATACTATTAAGTCTGCCATTTTAAAAGAATAGTATTAGTGAAGACATCCAAAGGAACAGGAGAGAAAATTTAGAATTAGACCCAATTATATATAAATTTAGTATAAAATAAAGGCAACATGACAAATCAGTGAGAAAAATATATTTTTTAAAAACATGATGAAAAAACATATACCTCCATAAATTTTAACTGAATCAGAGATTCAATTGCAGAAAAAGCCATACAAGTAATAGAAAGAAACCTGGGTGGATTTCTTTATATGTCTGCTCTGAACAAATATTACATAATTTGACACAAAATCCAGAGATAATAAGAAAAAATGTACTTGATTACACAAAAATTTTTGAAAATACACAACAAAAGAAAAACAAGCAAAATAAAAAATAATGTTCTTAGGAAAATATTTGAAACTTATATCGCATCCGTAGCATTAGTATTCTTACTACACAAACAGCTTCTAAACACATAAAGAAAAGCACCAACCACCTTGCAGAAAACTAAGCTAGAGAAATGAACAGTTCACAATGAAAGAAATACAACTGGCTCTTAGCTGCTCAATCTTGCTCATAAAAAGAAAAATGTGGATTAACACTACACTGATAGCATTTTTCATAATGTATTGGCAAATAGCCAAAACTTTGACAACGTATTCTCTTGGAAAGGCTGTAGGGAAACTGGCACTCTCATATATTGTTGATAGAAATGCAACAGATAACGTAACACGTGAAGGGAAATTTGGCAATATCTATGAAAATCGCAAATGCATTTACCCTTCAACCCAGAAATTTCACTTCTAGGAATTTGTCTCAAAAATACACTGGAAATTTTCCAAAAGAGATATGTACAAAGTTCATATGCACCATATACACATATAGTTATCATGAAACTATTGATAACAGCTCAAGACCTGAAACAAACTAAATGTCCATCAATAGAGAAATGATTGAATAAACTCATGTACATCCACACAATGGAGAATCATGTAGCTATGAGAAGCTTTAGGAATAGTCATATACTTTTATGAAGTAACCTCTAGGATATATTGTTAAGTGAAAAGGTAGATAAAATCATTAAAGGTTTATCCAACAAAAGAAGATACATATAAAACACATTTACATACAACCACATGTGTGTGTGCTCATAGTTAAATAGTTATATTTTAATAAAAGCAAATAATTAAATAATAAATACAATTCAATTGAGAAAAAAGCAGATATCTTTAGTGTGGAGTGATGGAACAGAGTAAAGAAAATAAGGAAAAATGCTAGATTTCTGAGAATATGCTTTGTTTATAATCTTTGCTAGCATACCCACATATATACTCAATCTGAATCTGTTTATAGCTGTTGTTTTAATGTCTTGACCGCGGAGACTCTTTACATCCCTTTGAACTTCTGTAATAGAGTAGTCGCCCCTCCTCCCATAGATATGGAAACATAAAATTGATAGTAGGAAATATGTAATAAGTGATGCCTGGAAAAAATTTTTTTCTGTCTTTTTAAAACTTCCCCCACTCTTTTTGGAAACTGCAGCCTGGCCTGCATCCCTGAGGCAGGTTAAGTCCACAGGCTTTGTCTTTGGCAGAGATGGGCCAATTAGAATAGTTAACCACAGCAATCGCCTGAAGCTGAGAACCCTCCCTTTAAAAGCTCTGCATTTCTGCCTATGGTCAGGAAAGTTGGATTTTGAGACAAGAAGGTCTACCATTTTTCCTCTTTTGCAAAGTAAACTCCCTCTGCTTCCTCCCCAAACCACTTGTCATCATTCTTCTGATTCGTCCTTGTGGACAAGTGGCAGAGGTTTTGGTAACACTACAACATTTTTGTTGATTGAATCTCTTTACGTGGTAACGTGAACAGTATGGCCATTTAAGGATATACTTGTATAAGGGTCATCTGTAATGATTTTAGGGTGAACACGTGAAACTCATTCATAGAATTTGATTATGGTCTAATAACTCTGGGAAATGGTGCATTAGCATTGAGGAAAGAAACGGAAGATTTAAGGATTTTCCGAGAGTCCTAAAGATTTTCCTGAAGAACTAAGGAAGTTATGTGTAAGTAGGGAGGAATGGTGTGGGGCTAACTGAGTGAGACTCTAGGCCTAGCTGCCACATTTCAACCAGAATACTTCCACTTCTTTGTATATTGGGGATTCCCTATAAGATTTTCTTTATAGAACAGGATCTGAAGCTCATAAAAGAGTTTAAAACTATTGAGTTAGAGACATTTAATGTATCTATGTCTCATACACTAAATCTACATAAGATTGTGTATTTTATTATTATTTAAGTGTGAATTACAACAAAATACAAATATAAGTCAAGTTTTAATAAAGGAAACATTTAAGAATTCCCAGATGAAAAATAAAAGGAGATATATGCTTATACCAAATGTCAACACAGACGCCACTGGACATAAAATTGGCTCTCGTCTTCCTAGAAGTCAAAATAAACCAGGTAAGTTGCATATCTCTTATTTGCTGAAAGAAAGAAGACAGTCTGGGTGTGGTGGCTCATTCCTGTAATCCTAGCACTCTGGGAAGCTGAGGCAGGAGCATCACTTGAGGTCAGGAGTTTGAGACTAACCTGAGCAAGATCGAGACCCCGTCTCAACTAACTACTAAAAGTCCCAACTACTCAGGAGGCTGAGGCGGAGGATCACTTAAGCCCAGGAATTTGAGGTTGCAGTGAGCTATGATGAGGCCACTGTACTCTGGCCAGGGTGACAAAAATGAGACTCTATCTCAAAAAAAAAAAAGAAGACAAATAATTCAGCAAGGAATACAAAGTATTTTCTGGTACTATATTCCAAAAGAAATGTATTAGAAAATAAGCAGAGACTTTAGACTCCCTTCAGCTACAAGTAATAGAAAACCAACTCAAACTAGCTTAAACAATAAAGGTAACCTTGAAAAAAGAGGAAGACCATTTCCAGAAGCCTAGCAAACCTCTCTTCATGTCTCGGGACAAATTGGGATACCTCCTCCTTAGACCAGTAAGTCTCTAGAAGAGGAAGAAAAATCAGCTAACCCAATAATTGTGTACTCCATGGAGTAGGGCTGAATACTTTAACAAAACAGATTTCTGTTAAAAAAGGGGAAGGTGGATGGATGCTGTCTTGGATAAACCCCAATGACTGTTAACAGTGGTGCAATGGAAAATATACTCACCCTCAGCTTTACTACAAGCACCAAGTGAATTCTATGTAACCATTTCTTATTTGTCTTTGTTAGAAGTCAGGGGCTCATATGACAGGACATCTCAGCCAAGGTTAATGAGATCCAAATATGTAGCCTCATTATTTAACTTTATCCAAGTAAGATTGAACTGAAAATGCCTACATGAATAAATTGAAAGCACTTCCCTTTGACTACAGTTTTCTAACCCAAATTAAACCGCAGACCAGTAAACTGTTGGAATTCTATAATATAGATTCAAGAAGTTAGGAAGCAAAAGATGGGAGAGGCAGAGGGAGCCACTGCGCAACAAGACCCGTCAAAATAGAAAACAAGTAGAAACAGAAAACATGAAAGGAAGCCTTTCGTGCGATGTGGTAAACAGTCCTGCCTAATAGCATTTTTTAATTGTATTGACAAACGCTTATTCTAGGTACTAGATGGCAAATTATTTTAGGTGACCTGTAATGATAAGGAATGTGGATACTAGTGTTCTGTAAAGGTAGATCCATAAGCATGAAAAACAGGCAAAAACAGGGTAGGGCTGTCAATCAATCATGACCTTTTCTCACCAAGAGGGAGACCATCTTACCTCTTTACAGAACTAGACTGCTAGAATTCATTCAGGGAAGACCAGTTTTTACCTAAGAATGCCTTTTGAATAGGCTTTTAGATAAAATGCTTGCCAGAGACCATACACTTCCACACTAGGAAACAGCACGGTATGTTTTTTCTTGGATCATTTTCAGAGGATGTGGCACCATAATAGCACCACAGCCACAGGTAATCTCAATAACAGCTTTGTGTAGAATCGAAGCTAAACATCATAACGGCCAAAGTAAAGGCCAGGATATTTTATTGGCCCAATATCTTTACCATTTAGGTAGCCAAACAAATTTTCTAAATATGTGGAGTTATTTAAAAGTGATCCATACAACATTAGGGTAGTGTCTGTCACAGACTGTGCTTTTAGTTTTCTTGTAGTTATACTGAGCACTTCTTCTCTGACGGCAGTTACATACTAGAATCATTTGTCTCTTAAGGCCACACTTGTTTCACGCTGTTGAAGCTGTCATCGCTTATTAGAAGGGCCTATACATAAAGTTTATCTAAAAAAGGAATCAGATCATTAAGTTATAATTTTAAAAAGAAGGGGGAGCAACTGAATCAACACTTGAAATTTTTTCAGAATAACTAAGAATCTTTGTTAACCTCCCGCATCTTGGCCCATAGCCATTTTCCTGTCCACAGAATCAATGACAAGTGAAAAGTTAATGAAAGCTACCGAGAGACTTACATTGCTGAATTGTTCAGGATTGTATTCAGCTGCATGTTACAGAAATCTGACAAACAATGGCTCAGACAAGTAAGAATTTTTTTTAATCTCACATAACAAGGAATAAAGTTGAAAGCCATTTAGGGCTGATGCACAAGGAACCAGACTACTTCTGCACAGGAGACTGAGAGGCTATTATAGTTCTGTTAGGTAGACAGCAAGGGATTCTGGGTCTCCTAGGGATGAAGGTGGGTTCTGTTGCTCCCATCTTGGTCCTGCCCCACCCTATTCCTGCCCTGAGCTACTGCCATGCCTGGGGGAGGAGGGGATACCCCATGAATCTGCCAATCATAACTTAGCGTGCCAGTTGCAAAAGAATGCAGAGGACCCTCTAGCCCACGGGCCAAGCGGCATAGGTACCATAGAGTCCAGAAGTGACCTAGAACACCCCACATGTGTAGTAAGACTCAGGACATTCAACTCTCAGCTGTCCAATCAAAATGGTTCCATGGTGATGTCTGAGCCACTAGGGAGCTCCCAATCTGGGCACTATAAAACAACACACTGCCCACCATAAATGAGCCTTTTTTTTGTACCCTTCCTTTTGTTCTCCCTCTGCTGTAACAATGGGTCTGGTCATCATCAGTGGCGTATGTATCTCGTCTTGTGAACCTGTATCTTGCTCTTGCTCTATGACACTGTCTTTCTCTCCTCAATAAACCTCATTTTCATGTCTGGTCATTCTTCAACCATGAGCACTCCAAGAACCAGCATTTCAGACTGAAACCTGATACTTCCAGGCATTGCATCCATGTTTAAAGAAGGAAGAAGATGGAGTGGCAAAAATTTACACCAATTTATTGTTTGTGTATATGTACCACACAATCATACATACAAACTAAGTTACCAGAAGCCCCATTTTTTCTCAAAGACTTCCACTTATATCACATTGGCTAGATTTAGAATACATGAATTCCCCCCTCCTTAGATTCAGGGAGTCTGAAAAGAAGAGTATTTTAAGTGTAATACATTATTTCCCTCCAAAAATTAGAATTCTGTTAATAAAAGTAAGGGGAAAATGGACATTGATTAGACAATTAGGAATATCTGCCTCAATATTCTTAGATGATTTCTTTATAGTATTACAACGGGCATAACTATTTAAATTCTAGAAAAGCTGAACCTAAAACCTATGTGCTCATCACATTATATGTTGAACTAAAAAGGTATCTATTTATCCTCTCAAGAAGCGTTAGTACATGCAAATTCTGACCAGGTACTATATTAGATGTTGAGGACAAAAATGAGACACAAACCTGCCCTCAAAGAGCTTACAATCTGTTAGATGAGAGAGACTTTGAAAAAAGAAGAAAGTGAAGGCTATGTGCGGTGGCCAGTAGCAACAACAGAAAATGTGATGAATTATTTCTGGGGAGATTAGAAAGGGGAACATCAATGTCTTGAAAGGAAGTAGGCATCTGCTTGGGGAGATTTGGCAAAATCACTTGGAAATCAAAGAACTTTAGAGTATTCATAGTACTACAGGACTCAACCAATTTTCTTTTGTTGCACAAAGTTATGAGGGAATATAAAAATGAAACCCTTAAGCGGAAAGAAAAAACACTTGTGTAATATACAGTAGTCAATCATCAAAAGAAACTTTTTTAAAGATCAAAATCATATTAATTCCCAAACTTGTTGCTTAGAATGAAAGCCCTAATAAATCTTAGATCGAATTCTCCTGAGAATTTAAATAAAAATGGCAGTGTTATTTTCCCCTACCACAGCAATGCAATAGTACTGCATTAGCATGTAATAGGAGGTTTCCACACTGCTAGCCTGGGGGGTAAAGTGGGTCTGTAATTCCATAGTTCAGCTCTTCTAGCTATATTGCTAAATCCATCACTTCCTCTGGCTTAAAAGACCAGCACTGTCTCTATGGACTATATTACTTAACATCTCCATTTTCTTGGTCCCAGATTGTTTTAGTAGCTGACCCTGATTGACAGTTCCTAGCAAAATTTTTATGGGAACTTCTGTGCAATATGGATATCATTGCTGATAGGTGAAGCCTCGTAATATCTGTCTAGGTAAATCTATCTCTTTTGTTCTTTCTGTACAACCACATACTTCTTATTTTGGCTGCCCTTATAACTTCTAAACACCATGTCGAAATATCCTGCTTTCATGATCTCTGTTACTACAAAATTTATTCTATCTATCAATCAACGAATCTATAATAGTCTTTTTTTTTTTTTAAATCAGTTAGGGCCCTGTCAAGAAATGGAACTCCTCCTTGAAGTTTCCAATAAAGAGAGTAATAAAGGGACTAGTTACAGAAGGCTTGAGCAGGATTAAAACAACAATAAGGGATGCTGAGACTTCCAGAAACCAGCAACAGTGGGAAGTCATTGCTATACGTAAGGTTGAAAGGACAAGAGAAAGAAGGAGCATTTCCAGAGATCCATGAGAAATGCACCTTGGAGGGAGAAGGCCCCACCCAGAGCAGAAGCTGTAAGTGTGGAAAGATGCAGCTACTGCCATAGTCATGGCACAACAGATGGAAGGAGGGAAGGGAAGAAATGCCTTGACTTTCTTCTCCTTCCTCTCCCGTCTTCTTGGTTCTTTCCATTGGCCAACCCTGAGGAAAAACCAGGCAGGCAGCTTCCAGGCATAGAGCAGGGAAGGGGATAGAATGGCCCTGTTGGGAGGCAGGCAAATTCAGAATAACCAGGGAATCACTTTGCATTTTTTTAGTTTGGTTTTCCCTCAAACTAAAACCAATTGAAAATAAAACCAATTTATTTTTAAATTGGTTTTGCACATTCCAGAAAGCTCCAAGTTCCAGGCAATCAATTACACCTTTGCTTCTGGTTAGGATCAAGTCTCCTGGAGCTTTTGAACTACAGTGATGGGAGAAATCAAGAGACATCTGCTGTAATATTTTTTAAAGACTTAATTTTTTTTGGCCTGGGTTTGAATTATGGTTTCATACTTGTTAACTTATTGCAAAGTTACTTTGCTTCTATAAAAATTAATACAAGTTACTTTACTTCTATAAACAGTTTTGCCATTTAACAAATGGGAATAATTCATAGAATTATCATGAAAATTTAAATAAAATAGTTTATATTAAGCAATTATCACAATGATTAGCACATTGTAAGCCCTTTGTAAATGTTAGCCATTATCATTAGAAATTACAAACTTGGCTATTTTAACCATGTAACTTTGTATACAGTAATAATACCTACATTTTAAATTGTGAGAATTAAATGAATAAATAAATATAAAGCATGTAAACAAAAAGGCCAAAAGCTATTACTGTTGTTGCTATTACTTAAAATCATGCTTTAAGAATGTATTCATTGAAATTTTTGAAAGGTTCACAGCACATTGTTATGTTTTAAAAGGTAGGAGATAAAAGAACATGGACAATATGGTCTCATTTTTGAAAAAATTTGAGGTACCCAGTGAAGAACTTCAAATTATTTTAGCAAAATGACTGCATATAAAAGTTGCTAGCTGTTAATAGCAGAAATAGCACACCACCATTATGGAACATGATTCTGTTTGGGAAAGGAAACCAGAATGGCTGTTTAACTTTACTCATTATGGAAAATGACCTTCATCATTGACTAGTCCACAGATCTTGAGAAGTTGCCTTAGGGGACTGTCTGTTATAGACTGTGGTTACTGACTTTAGGAACATATTGACATCATAATTCTCTTAAGATGTAAAATCTGCCTTAAGCCTTGGGTTGTGAAAAGAGGCATTCTGTCTGTTTTTTAAGATGAGGTAGACTGGAGGAAGGTGGTATAGAATTGAGAACCACGGTGAGAATGAGAACTATGAGGAAATCTACAATGAAAAAAGGAAAAACCTCCAAAACTTGAAGAAATTCAGTCTTTCGCCTGCTTGAAACATTTATGGTCCATGCCCGAACATGTATGTTAAGTTGAGAAAAACTGAGAATTCAATGTAAATAATACATCACCAGGTAGATATAATTATATAAAGATTTTAGAAAGATAAAGATTGACAGTCAGACAACAACAAAAGAACATCTAGGTCAAACATCAACAATCTGAAATGCTGAAGACATTCATCTAATTTTCTAGAACAACATGAAGTTGAAAAACAGAAATCATGAAAGATGAGGCAATGAATGTTTCATGCTAAGAATTATATGCATTAACTGTATTTTAAATGGCTGCGTTTTTTTAAATTAACTTCTCAGTAACCACCTTACTTCAGACAAAATTGTGGCTTGCCAGGACCTCCTAAAACCCTTCAATGGCTTCCATTCACACTTCGAATTAAACTGAAACTTCATGACCTGACCTTGAAAACCCTACCTGGCCCTGCTCCTGCGTAGCTCGAAAATTCATCTATGAATCTCCTGCTCACCCCCTGTGCTCCAGCTACTCATGAATATGAGAAGTTACTCCCGACCTCAGGGACTGTTCACTTGTTCTTTCTTCCTGTTCTGGTCTCAGTTCAAATGTCACCTTTTCAGAGAGGTTTTCCCTGACCATCATTTCTAAAGTCCTTTAATAGTTTACTTTCTTTGAGCCTCATATCATCATATAAAATTATATCTTTTATTTCTTTTTCTGCTGGTGTATCTGTCCTGCTGGCCTGGGTAGAGTCATTGGTAACTAAGAAACCCCACTGAGAAGTGGAGTTGATTAAAACTGGTGCAGGCTACCTCAGACATTCACCAGCTACCCCCAATCCACCCTCCCTGCCCTCCAAAATCCAGGTTTGCTTAGAATACAACCTAGGGGCAAATTAGAGAGCGGGCTTATTATATTGAGAGGGGAAAGAAAAGGAAATGAGATAGAAAATAAAAACAGGCATGGAAGATAAAAATAGAATTGCCAAATCTGGAAAATAGTAATCCCAGAGGAGAATATATAGAGAATATAAAAAATATATAGAATGAAATATTTCAAGAAATTTCCAAATTTGAGAAAGACAAAAGACCTCAGATTAAAAGTACTCACAGAATACCACCCACCCACACACACACACACACACACACACACACACACACACACTTGGATACAGTATAGTAATATTTAAGAATATCAAAGAGAAAACTTAAGTTTCAAAGACAAAGAATAAATTAGCTAAAAAGAACAAGAGTCATACTGATGTTATACATTTCAACATCAGTATTAGATGAAAAAGGCAATGGAATATGATTTTAGAATAAAATAACTTTGAAACTAGAATTTGATATGCAACCAAATTATCATTTAAATAGAGAGAATAATAAAAATCTACTCTATCAAGTGTCTTCAAAAGATTTGCCACACAACAACCTATTTTAAAAATGCTCTTAGAGGAAATGCAGGGTGTCCCAAAAGTCTCCATACAAAGGAAAAATTTTGTAAAATTTTGTAATGAATATTTTGTAAATAAAAGTACATTTAGTTACAAATTTCCCATTTCCTATGTATGGTTACTTTGAGGACACCGCATAATGAAATAAGAAGGGTAATAAATACTAGATTTTGTTATAAAGGATATAGGAAATAAGGATGATAAAATACTATCAAATTCCATGTCAACATTAGTGTTGTCAAAGAAAGCTGAGGAAAAAAAAGAAAAAGATAACAGAAATTCATAAAATTCAAAATCAAAATTCTATACACAGGGATAAACAGAAACCAAATGGGTACGGGACTATGCTAAAATACATGTTTTATGAAGTAGAGTATATAAGCATTCAGATGTTTAAAGAATTGACATGTATGAATAAATGTGAATGTGAAGCTTAAATTAAGGACCACCCCCACAAAAACAAAAGTCAAATGTATAACTCTTAAGCTAATTAAAGAAAACTTGATTGGTCCAAGAAAGAAAAAATGTACAAAAGTGGAAAGTATGGAAAAATTGGCAAAAATGTCTTGACTAATTTTTTTAATGTAAACAGTTCATATTCCTCAATTTTAAGACAAAGTCAGGTTTTTTGTTTTTTTTTTTTTTGATAAGATTTCATGGTATGTTTTCTGTAAGAGACATGCTTAAAGTGAAAAAAAGGCCAAAAAGGTTGAAAATGCAAATCTGGAAAAGAATATATAAGGTAAACATGAACCAAAGAGATCTTAATAGTTGAAAAAGAAATGTATCGTAAAAGTCACAAAGGGAATTATAAACTGATAAAGGAAAAAACAGAGCAGGAAGATTACTTATGAGTATAAATGTACATTAAAATATAATTTTAAACTAGATAAAGAAATGACAGACAAAATTGCAGGGAGAAACTGATGTGTCATTAATTATAAATTTAGATTTTAATATTTCTTTCTTCAAAATTCCTAGATCAAGCACACAAAAAATAAATAACAATATCAAAGACCTGACCAAATCAATCAATAAGCCAGGTTACTGAGTAATATGAAACTGTGTAATCAAGAAACAGAGAACAAGCTCCATCAGGAACAAAAAAAGAGAAGTTACAACTGATGCCATGGAGCTTCAAGATATAATTTACGAATATTACAAAAACCTTTATGCATACAAACTGGAAAATGTGGAGGAAATGGACAAATTTTTAGAAACACACAGCCTCCCTAGGCTCAACCAGGAAGAAATTGAATTCCCGAACAGACCAATATCAAGGACTGAAATTGAAACAGCAATAAAAAATATTCCAAAAAAGAAAAGTCCCGGACCAGATGGTTTCACACCCGAATTTTACCACACCTACAAAGATAACTCTAATTTGAGGTTACTGCTGCGTGTTTGAAACTGTGAACAATGTATTAACCTTACAACATCAGATGAAGTCCATAACTTAAGATCTTCTAAACAAAATATTGCCATTCATCAGTAATGACTGCTGTTTGGTTGTTACCAATGCAGATACTTTCAAGTTAGAGGAAATGGAAAGTGAAATCAAAAGAGTAGAAAACAAAAAACAAAAACCCACAAGGCTGCAGAAACAAGCTGAGGTAGACAGGATTCTCCGGGCAGCCTTGCTAAGCAACTGGCCAGGCATTCTGCACCTGCTCTCTGCAGGACGTTGTGCAGTGATTCAACTAGTGTGGGGACTTCTAAAAATATGGATTTGCAAGACTGTTTCTGCAGCTCTAGGGGTGAGCTATGGCATTCATATTTTTAAAAAGCTCTCAGATGATTCTGATGTGTGCCTGGTTGATCACCATGGTCACAATGCTGGCTACACAAAGATAAGCGTATTCTAGGAGGCAGGTAAACAAATGCGAATAAATGCAATGACAGGTGGATGTGTGGAGCCATGAGCCCAGAGTGGATACTAGGGATTAGCCCTCTGAGTATTTCAGGAAGAGGGACATCTGAGAATGAGCCACAAAAGACACAGGAATTCACCAGGAAGAAAGAGACCATGTCAGAGGCATGTGGCTTAACATGACATGGTGTGTACCTAATTCCAGGTGATGCCATGTGGCTGGAGCATCCCAGCCCCAGGTCAGTGAGCCACTTAGGAGCTGGACTGTCTTGTTTATATTATTGGTGCTTAGAACAGAATGACAAATGTAGGTTTGCTAGCTAATGAAAGAACGAAAATAAAGGGTGGGCAAATGCATTTGGTGGGACAGGAGAGGGGAAGGTAGTGCAAAGGATATGGTAGGAAAGGAAGTCAGGCTTTCTGTGCCATCCCAAGGCTCTGTGGAGTAGACCAGGGGGTCTCAAATTTCAGTGAGCATCAGAATCACCTGGAGGTCTCTGTTAGTTAGCAGCTGCAGGGAAAAGAAAAGAAAAGGAAAGAAAGAGAAAGAGAAAGAGAAGAGAAAAAAGAAAGAAAAAGAAATCACCTGGAGAGTGTGTTAAAACAAATTTCTGGGCCCCAACCCTAGAGTCTCTCTGATTCAATAGGTCTTAGGTAAGGCTCCAGGATTTCCATTTCTAACAAGTCTGCAGATGATACCAACACTGCCAGTCCCACGGCCACCCTTTCGAGAACCACTGCTGTAGGCAACATGGAAGGCACAAAGGTTTTTCAATAGGGCAGTTATGTAATAATATCTGTTGGGGAAAGAAAGTTAGTTCTTAGCAATGCGAAAGGGAGATCAAAAGATGAAGAGATTAAAATCTGAGAGATAGATTAAGAGCCCGGTTATTATAGTCTAGGTAAGAAATACAGAGCTGAGCTAAGGTGATCTAAAAAGCTGGGGGCAAAATCAAGACATTTCAAATGTGTATTTGTGTATCACCCATTCTCTCACCTTACGTGTGTGTATCTGGGTGAGAACATGGGCTGGCCTTTTACCAGCGTGGGTTCTGGGGTGCCTGCCTCTGTAACGATGGCCGGTAGAGAGAGGCAGAAGTGAGTGGGGAGGGTTCTGCACCCCCATCCCTCCTTATTTCTTCTATGCACTGGACTGCTGCCTAATTTCATTTGAAGCAAGAATTCCACAGCTTTAAAAGCCTGAAAAACCACTGTACCAGACAATTACCTAGGAATATGTTTTAAGGGACACAGGAAAGAAAGTGAGATTGTTAGATTGCTTGAAATTTGGCCAATTAGAGATTCATTTAGGAAATGGTTTTCTTTTAAAATGTAACTGCCTCTGGGAACTAATCATTTATTCATTCCTTTATGTAAATGAGTTTAATCTGAGCAAAAGACATTTTGGTTGGGGAAGAGGGAAGCTGAGGGAAAAGAAGAGGAAAATTCAAAAAGTGCAAAGGAAAATGTAAAATGAGACTCTGTTGAGGAAAATTCAGGACTGCAATGGGCAATGTTAACCAGCCCTATGAGCTTTAAGAGAATATTAAATCAAAAATAATCTTCACGACTTTGTTTTGCTGTTAACGTGTCCAAGTGTGTCTTTATCGTCCAAAGAAATGTATATCTGATTAGTAAATTAGTTGCCTTAGATTACTCCATCATTAGTGTGTATAAATATTTAAATACATAAACTCTAAGCCTTTTCTTGTCATAAAGCATCTCAGTGAAAAAGCTTAGTTTTTGAAAAGTCTAAAAACTTCTTTAAATTTGATTCTTTAGTGGGAAGTCAGATTAATGCAATAGACTTAGGACAACAGTTACCTTAACGTTTTTTTTTTTCTCTTCTAATAAAGGAGTTATGTAAAACTCTCCTAATATTTGGCATCTCTTCATTTTTAGTGTGTGTGTGTTTGAGCACATTTGTATTGTGACAATTTCATATTCTTTAGAAATTTTTCAAATTCTACCATGGAATAGTGGAATGCTATGATTGTAAGTCACCGTAAGTTCATTCAAGAAGTATTTATTGAATGAATAAGCATACATCACTCACTGTGTTAGCCCCTGGAGCTGCAGCGGTGAACAGACAGAACCTAGTCATTCTAGCTTCATGTTTAAGATCATCTAACTATTTCATTTTAAGCATAAGGAGACAGAAAGAAATCAAATGACTTTCCAGCATTGTGTACAAATCAGTGGCAGGGTCACAATTCAAATTTAGGTCTTCTGAGTCCAAGCCTAGCTTTTCACATTTTGGAAGACAATCTCTGCAAAATATCTCTTGTGACAAAATTCAGAATTTGTAATGTTTTTCACTTATAATTTTCCCAATGAGCAGCTTTGTATTATTTTCCAAAACCAAAATAATTATGTCAGAGTTTCTAAACCTATCAGTATCAGCATTAATAAAAACCTTAACACTCCAGTATTTACCCCTAAAATTATATATGATCAAACAATTCCTACAATGATAGCGCTTTATACAACTTGTCACGATCTCATGAATAGCAAACATGCTAAATTTGGGTTAAAATGTCTTTTCTTTAACAATGTTAAAAGAGTAAGCTTTATTGTGTAGCACAAAGAATTCTACTTAAGCATGGAAAGGTATACAGTTGTTTTCTCTGTTTTTCTGATGACAATACAAACTGTCACTTGGGGAAATGAGGAATGTCGAGATGTGCTTTAATTGATATGGTATTTGCTGTCCTCGGGTAGGTGGCTGAATTTTCTTGTTTGTAAATTCAAACCAGAGAGGACCAGCTAGCAGCTGTCATCTCTGGGTTCTAACCCTGTGTAGTAGCTGTCACAGATCTCTGCTGCTGCAGAGGTGGAAGGGATTCCCCTTACTTTTGGGGAAACTCCTGTAGACTGTCAGTGAAACCAGCAGAGAAATCCCCCGAAGGGTTTCTTCAGCTATGATGAATGAATCAAACAGAAACTTTCCAAAGCATTTTCCATTTTTTTACCCAACAACTGTGCATTTTCTAAAAAATACTTTTACTCAGAGAATTCCTCATTATTCTGATGTTTTAATTCTAAATCAACTTTTTTGAGCTTCACAGTCCTGTATAAATATCACCAGGTATGTGAGAGATGTGTGGTGCAGGAGAAAGAGCAGTGGCCACAAAGGCTGAGGAGCTGATCCTGAGACCCGGCAAAGCCTTTTAAGAGTTATGTGACCTCAGGCAACCCCTGAAACTCTCTGCACTTTGGTTGCTTCATTTGTAAGATGGAAATATTCATCATAATAACCCCACCTGTCCTAGCTACCTTTTAGGAGTTTGTGAGGGCCAAATGAAATAACATATGTGAAAATGATTCATAAATTGCACCTTGATGCAGTATAAAGGATGCTATTATTTTTGAGCTGTCAATGTAAGAGTTTTATATATTTTTTTTAATAATACTTAAATTTGTCCTCTAAGAATTCCTAACTTCAGCTCTAGTGGCTTTTGGCTTTCAATTGCTAAAACATTACAGAGCTATATCCTTAGTGTGTTTTATGTCGAAATCCCTTTCAGAATAGAAATAAAGCCATATTTATAGTTTTACTTACCAGTATAGAAATGTCTGGTATAAGAGGACAGTTTCCAGTGAAGCTGGAACTCTGTTGTCATAACTTGAAGGCACTGAGCACTCCATACACATTTTTTTTTTTTTTTGAGACAGAGTCTCACTCTTTTGCCTGGACTAGAGTGAGTGCGATGGCGTCAGCCTAGCTCACAGCAACCTCACACTTGTGGGCTCAAGCAATTCTTCTGCCTCAGCTTCCCAAGTAGCTGGGACTGCAGGCATGTGCCACCATGCCCAGTTAATTTTTTCTATATATTTTTAGTTGTCTGATTAATTTCTTTTGTATTTTCAGTAGAGACGGGGTCTCGCTCTTGCTCAGGCTGGTTTTGAACTCCTGAGCTCAAACAATCCACCCTCCTCAGCCTCCCAGAGCGCTAGGATTACAGGCATGAGCCACTGCGCCCAGCCTCCATACACATTTTGTGACACTGTTCCATCTTTTTTTTTTTTTTGAGACAGGGTCTCACTCTGTTGCCCTGGGCTAGAGTGCCATGTCATCATGATAGCTCACAGAAACCTCAAACTCCTGGACTCAAGTGATCCTCCTGCCTCAGCCTCCTGAGTAGCTGGGACTACAGGCCACCATGCCTGGCTAATTTTTCTATTTTTAGTAGACATGGGGTCTCAGTCTTGCTCAGGCTGGTCTTGAATTTCTGACTTCAAGCAGTCCTCCTGCCTCAGCCTCCCAGAGTGCTAGAATTGCAGGCATGAGCCATGGTGCCCAGCTATTTCCATCTTAATATCTTCTAGAAGCTGACAAAAGTTCCATTTCTGTGGTTAAAGCCTTGGGTTCTCCTGTTTGACTTGAACTTAGAGAAGGAGTTGTAGTAGGAATTCCCATGACCTTTAGTGTTTCCAGGACTGGGATTTTGGGTTGGGATTTCCCACAGGCACACCACAGCAGCTAGAGTTCAAGACTCTTCTGAGTAGCACAGAGCAGCTCACCAACTATACAGCTCCTCTCCTTAAGTTACCAGTAAGACCCAGACAGAGAGAAAGTGATGAAAATGGTTAAGATAATGAAGTCACACACAGTCTGAAGAAAGTTAGTGATTCCCATGTTATCCACCAGTGCAGGACAATTCTCCAGGGAGCCTTGGACAACCCAGTTCTTTCCCCTTTCTTGCTTGTGGTTCTCAAGAATAATTGTAGAACGTGTTAGGAATGCAATGTCCTGAGATAGAGAAGAACTACCTGAAACAGCCTAGGCCTTATTCCTGTCTCTTCTAAGGAATGTAAATCTTGAGTTAGATAGGAACCATCTAGGACAACCCAGGCTCTTTTCCCCTCTCTCTGTGAAGCAGGATGACCTTCAGAGCTTTGCCCGGTGAGTCATGTGGTCCCTGGAGTACATAACCCAGGACAGGCTGCCTTTCAGGGTCCCTCAGCTGTGGCGCAAAGTGGGACATGCACAGTTGAGACTCCATCCACCCTGGGCAGCTTTTTTGAGCCCTTGGGGGACAGCTGACAATGGATCCAAGACTTCTACCCCTTGCCATCTATCTCTAAGTAATAGGCTCACTTTACATAACGTGTGTGAGTACGTTTTGTCTCACCAGACTCAAATAGTTAACTGTGCATGCTGGACCTAAATAGTAGCCCAGGATGGAGTGGGCATAAGAATATGGATTCCTGTTTCTGGGGGTTGACATAGTGATTATCTTTGCTATTCTCCATGCAGTGGGAGTTCTCTCTTGGGATTGGTAATTAGTTTCACAACTAAGAGTTTGCAGTTACAGTTTCTGTGTTTAGATCTTGGCTTCACTGCTTACAACTGAGTGACTTTGGGTAAATTACTGAACATCTCAGGGCCTCAGTGTCTTCAACTGTAAAGTGGGAGTGATAGTTACAAGACCTACTGAGTAGTGTTATTGTACACATTAGGTAAGTACAAAATGCTTCATGTCACGTATCCAACATAGTATACTCAATAAATGTATGTACTGATCATTATAATTTCAGCTCTCAAAAAATAAAGTGAGCAGGAAAAAATACTTAAGAACTTAATACAAAAAACATATCCTAATGGCTAATAAATATATGAAAAGAAACTTCATTTGTCATGGGGGAAATGCAAATTAAAATTTTAATGTGATACCTCTACACTCAACAAAATGGTTACAATGAAAGGGAAAAAGCTGTTGTGTTGGACAAGGATGTGAAACAACTAAATTCTTGTGCTCTGCTAGTTGGCTTATAAATTGGTACTGCCTTTTTGGAAAACACTTTGGCAGAATCTTTTAAGATGAACATTTTCCTATGCAGCCATTTCACTGCTAGACATCCAACATAACTGTATACATGTATTCATCAAAAGTCATGTGCAAAAAATGTCATATAAGCATTGTGCATTGGAGCATAAAACTAGAAACCATTCAAATACTTATCAACAATAGACGAATAGGCTGGGCAGTGCTCACACATGTCATCCTAGCACTTTGGGACACCAGGACATGAGGAGGCCAGGAATTCGAGACCAGCCTGGGCAACACAGCAAGACCTTGTTGCTACAAAAAATTTAAAAATTAGCTGGGTATGGTGACAAGCACCTGTAGTCCTAGCTACTAAGAAAGCTGAGGCAGGAGGATTGCTTGAGCCAGGAATTTGAGGTTGCAGTGAGCACCCTAGCCTGGGTGACAGGGTGAGACTCTGCCTCCAAAAACAAAAAATAACCAATGTAATATTATATATGAGGAAGCCCTATATTTGTCATTCTTTAATACTAGTTGGCTATTATCTTACTTCCTCAAGCCATTCTCAGGCATCCTACTTCTAACTCCTCACACTTACGTAAGTTATATTAGTTAAACTTTCAGTTAAACAGCAATAGCAGAGAATTACAATAACTGTGCGTTGAATAGCTTGGAAGTTTGCCCTTAGGTATGGGTCCAGACATATGCAAGTCAAGACTAGTATGAGGCCTCCATGGCGTCAAGGGTCTCCAATGGTGTTGCTCTGCATTCTCCAAGGAGTGTCCCTTTTTCACGTCCAACACATACACAATTCAGCCTGTGAGAAGAAGGAAAAGGAAACTGGATAACAAGTCCATTCCCTTTAAGGGTGCAACCTAACGATTGCACTCATCACTTCTGCTTATGTTTCGCTGGCCAAAAATTACACGGCCAAGCGTAATCACAAGAGAGACCGAGAAATGTGGTATCAATTAGATGCAGGCATACTGTAGAGCTAGCTTCCAAAGTGGCTTTCAGTGATTCTTGCCTTCGGGCATTCATGTCCTCACGCTGTTTCCTCCAGTGTTGATAGAACTGTCTGGTGTAACCTCCAGCCTCCGTGAAGACGGCTACACTCCTCGCTGACATCTTGACGCAATCTGAGCCAGGAACGTGCAGCTAAGCTGTTTCTGAATTTCTGGCTGACAGAAATGGAGAAATTTGTTATGCAGCAATAGATAACTAAGACAAGTTCCAAGGAGAAAAAATTAAAGTGGAAAGAGAATGGGAAGTGAACGTGCGTATGAAATTTCGGACAGGGCGTCCAGGGGAAGTACTGATGTGATCTCTGAGTAGGGATCTAAGGGATGCGCAGGCACAGGAAGAGCATTTCAGGTAAAGGCATGTTTGCGAAAACTTTCATCAACTGGCGTGACACAGGCACTGTCCCATCAGAATAGGCACCAAACAAACACCGATGCAGGTCATAACATCCAGTAGGGCCTCCTGCACAAACCCAGCTGCATATCAGCCAAGGGAATAGAAGTCAAAGGCCCTGAGATGGGAGAGGGCCTGTGCTTGACAAAAACAAAACGGCCAATGCGAGCAGAGGGAGAGAGTAGGAGGAAACAAGGACAGAAGCATAACTTGGGCGCTAGACTCTATAGTGTCCCTTAAGTCACAGTAGAGCCTTTGGCTTTTACGCTGTGTGCATGAAATGGGAAACGTTTGAAGGATTTTGTGAAAGGGACATGTGATGTCACATGCTTTAACAAGATCACTCTGGCTAGTATATTGAAAATAGACTGAACCAAAATGTTATAGATGGAATGTTTATGTTGCCCCCAAATTCACCTGTTGAAGCCCTAATCCCCAATGTGATGATATTTAGAGGTGAGGCCTTTGTGAACTAATGAAGTTTAGATGAGGACATGAGGGTGGGGCCCTCCTTATGGGATTAGTGGCCTTATAAGAAGAGGAAGGGAGAGAGATTTCTCTCTCCCCACATGAGCACAGAAGAAAAGCCATGTGAGGACACAGTGAGAAGGTGCCATCTTCAACCCAAGGAGAGAGCCCTCTGACACTGACCCTGCTGGCACCTTGATGTCAGACTTCAAACCTCCAGATGAGTGAGAAAATAAATTTCAGTTGTTTAAGCCACCCAGTCTGTGGTGTTTTGTTACGGCAGCACAGGTGGAAGCTGGCGACTGGTTGGGAGGCTGTTGCAATGATCCAGATGAGAAATGGATGTCAGCTTTGGGCCAGTGTGGAGGCAGGAGAGGTGGTGAGAAGTGCCTAGATTCTGGCTGTGCTTTAAAAGTGGAATGAATAGGATTTCAAAAGGATGAACAGGAACAAATTGGATGTGAGTTTGTAGAGAAGGAGAACAGTCAAGGATGATATCAAGGTTTTGAGCCTGATCTCTGGAAGAGTGGAGCTTCCGTCAGGTAAGTTGGGGAAGGCTGTGAGGTGCATTTCTGGCGGTGGTGGTGAACAGGGGTATTGCTATAAGCTTACTTTTAGACTTAAGTTTTAAAAGCCTACTAGACATCCAAGTAGAGTAAGTTGTTGAAGTACAAGTGGAGTTCAGGGAAGATGTTCAGATTGAAGATATAAATTTGGAACTCATCTTCACGTAGAGTGTAACCAAAGCCAAGTGATTGCATGACATTACCTAGGTGGTGAGTTTAAATGAAAAAGAGAGTTTTGGGGTGGCCCTGTCTCTAGCTTTAAATTATAGAAAAACTTTTAACATCATAGAAGAAAAAAAGAGAAGAAATCAGAGAACAAGAATTCTCTCCCTGTTTATTCCAGTTCCAGGCTGGTCAGCTAGTAAGAACACATGGTTTCCAGGGATGGATATAACCAGCTCCATAAACAAGAAAACATTTTTATAGTTTTTTTTCTTCTTATAGTTCTCTTATGTTCCCAGGCCAGTAAGATTTGCTGACCAGAGCTTTATAACTTTCTGTTGCACTGATGCATTCCCTTTTGAGTTTCTTTTCCAGAAATGGTAGCACCTCCTCGTAGCCACAAGATAACTACAAAGCCTCACACCACCTGTTTGTCCAGAGAAGACAAGATAAGCAATAACATAGATCATGCCCAACAACCCACTGAGCCTGCGCACAAGGCTGAAAGAATAACTAATATTAAGCCCTAGCTCATTATAATACTAAAATCCCTGCCTTGGAAGGGACTGATCCATCATTTTTTGATCATGGGATGTATGTACTAGCATGATTTCTCACTGCACTCGCATGTCCCGCACTCCATCCCAAACATGTAATGATGCT